>MDKH01134604.1:0-40248 GCA_005239495.1 Nicotiana undulata
AGACCTGAGCCTTTCCCTCATTTTGCATTGCATACAGGGATTGCAGGCATAGACCTGAGCCTTCCCCTCATTTTGCATTGCATACAGGGATTGTGGGCATAGACCTGAGCCTTTCCCTCATTCTGCATAGCATACATGGATTGCGGGCATAGACCTGAGACTTTCCCTCATTTTTCATTGCATACATAGGGATTGCGGGCATAGACTTAAGCCTTTCCCTCATTCTGCGTTGCATACAAGGATTGCGGGCATAGACCTGAGCCTTTCCCTCATTTTGCATTGCATACATAGAGATTGCGGGCATAGACCTGAGCCTTTCCCTCATTCTGCATTGCATACAGGAATTGCGGGCATAGACCTGAGCCTTTCCCTTATTTTGCATTGCATACATAGGGATTGCGGGTAGAGACCTGAGCCTTTCCCTCATATTGAATTGCATTGTACCTTTATTTTCTTTTAGAGCTTTATATATATATATTGCGTTGATCCGAGCATTTGATTATACCGTTCCTTGCTAGCCTTTACTTATATTTCCTGGCGATTATCACCTGCTTTACTTACTTGTTCTCCTTATCTGTTACTTTTCAAACCTCAGTAAGGCCTCTACTTGACCTCGTCACTACTTGACTGGGGTTAGGCTTGGCACTTACTGGGTACCGAATGTGGAGTACTCACACCCTTCTGCGCATGTTTTCCCCATGTGCAGATCCAGGTCCTAGTACGCAGTATCTCAGTTAGCCAGCAGCAGCGGTATCAGGAGACTCGAGGTATAATCTGCAGCGTCCGCAGATCTCCGAGTCCCCTTCCTATCTTGAAGTTGTAGTCTAGACTAGGTGCCGTCACGAGACCCGGTCGGAGGGAGATGGGTCCTGACAAGTACCATACAAGGTACCACATGGACATGATAAGGTATGTTAAAAGTGGATAGTATTTTAAGTAATTTAAGACAATTCTTAATTGTGCGGGTAATTGGTAATTAACTAAAATATCTTGGATAAGACTCTACGTGGCAGATTTTGCTTTAGCAAAATTTGTGACTCATGCCTTAATTTATATATGTGGCAAGATTTTAGAACTTGGCAAGTCTTTTAACGTGAAAAGGGGATCATTATCTTAAAAAAGAAAGACATGAATATGTTTTCTTTAGAATGTTCAGGCTTCTCTGCTATGTGTAGTAAATATGGTCTAGTTATAAGGCTTCATCATTATTGTCAGTCAAGTATGTTTATACTACTTGGTTTAAGAAGTTGTGAAGCTTTCAACCAGATTTGTCACTACCAAATAGTATCTAGATTAAATAGTGTGCTTGTAATATAACATTGTTGATTGATTGTTAGAAAGGTTGTATTTTGAGGAATTAGTACAGTGAATTAGGTGAAGAGCCAGAATCAATAATAAAAATTGGAGAAGGAGAGGTTTGGCGATGGTGTTCGAATTACAATCATTTGGAATGGTGGTAACTTGATTTTTCTTGAAATAAATTCATACGAGGATCTAAGCATAATAACAATATTTGCGGTTCTAAGGGAGCATGGTGCAATCTTTTCGAAAAATATCATACAAATTTTTCCTACTCCAATTATGAGTCCTCAGGTGTAGAGTTCAGAGTTGCGGGCGCGTTCCCGGTCCGAGAGGTAGATTCGACACCAGGTGAGTCTCCTTTCTAACCTTGTAAGAGGGAATTATCCCCATAGGTGTTCTACATGTTGTATGTAATTGTTTGCGGGGGCCACGTACGTACCAAGTGATGAGAGTCCGTACGTTGCGACTATATTAAATATTGCTATGTCGGGTAGCCTTAGGATTCAAAAGCATGCCTCTATGTGTCCTATTTGTACCTTGTATATGTGTTAGGAATTGTATAATTCTGCTGAAATGATATGGAAACGTAAGACATTATGATTTAAATCCCAGTTGACTATCCGTGGTATTGGCACAGTCCTGTTGAGTTCACTGTTGAGTTGGTACACATATGTACTTATATATATATATATATATGCCCTCATTATCGAGTCAATACACGAGTTGCAGGTACGATGCGCGATCGTGGGTCAGCTTATCATTATCGAGTCAGCAAACGAGTCGCAGGTACGATGCGCGATCGTGGGTTAGCTTATTATTAGCGAGTCAGCACACTAGTCGCAGGTATGATGCGCGATCGTGGGTCAGCTTATCGTTATCGAGTCAGCACACGAGTCGCAGGTACGATGCGCGATCATGGGTTAACTTATGACCTCAGTCGTTATGACTACCCTTATGACTCCGGCCGGTTGTCTTGTCTTGGTATGTATATGATAACTTGAGTTCCGAGTCACTTATAACTGGGCTGTCAGGTATTGGTTAAAAGGAGATTCTGGTACTCTGCTATTCATTCTTCAGTTATTATTTGGACTACATTATTTGCTATGCATTTGCTGTTTACTATTTCACATGCCTATTGCTTTAGCCATATCTTGTCATATATCATGTTGTTGGACCTTAGTGAGTATCTAGTCGACCTCTCGTCACTACTTCTTCGAGATTAGACGGGATACTCACTGGGTACATATATGTATATGTCTCATGCTACACTTTCTGTGCATTTTGTTGCACAGGTACCTTTATAGTACAGGGATCGACTTGGAGACTTATACGAGTTGCATTCATCCGGAGGCGTTTCGCAGCTGGCAGAGTCTCCCTTCTATGTATTTACATTTTTATCTTTATAGTCTTTGTCCAATTTGTTTCTCGGACAAGCATTGTTAATTGTATAAATTCTTAGAAATTGCTCATGTACTTGTGTCACCGGGTTCTGGGGATGTGTTGGTATTTCTTTTATTATATTAAATTGATTTACTGTCGTATGTAATTTACGAGAATTTTAAATTATTTTGTTATGAAATGCAGAAAAAGGTATGATTTCGAAAACGTTAAGCATGAAGGTATTTTAACTAATTTAGGGGTTGACTTGCCTGATAGTGTGTCCGGTGCCATCACGACCTATAGATTTTGGGTCGTGACAAACCTAGTCTCTACGACTAGGGGAGCCTAATTTTGTGGATAAAACTTAATTAAAAACACAAAATAAATAAAGAAGATAAGGGCATAATCTTAATTACATAACGATGCCGCTCGACATGTACAAAATATTCATCCCAATGACCCGGAATGTCACAAAAATCACAAGCTTCTAATAACTACTGTAGCTCTAAACAAGTCTGGGAAGTACATAAGAAGACTCTAAACGATAGAATGGAAGGGGACTCTGATGATTCTACGGACGTGGAAGAAATACCTTGCAGTCTCCTAGAATCATCAGCAATACTATCCACGAGGCTGATAGCTCGTACCTAGATCTGCACACGGAAACATGTGCTGGAAAGGGCATGAGTACACCACATTTGGTACCCAGTAAGTGCCAAGCCTAACCCCGGTCTAGTAGTGACGAGGTCAGATTAAGGCCCTACTTGAATCAATATAAACAATTTAAAACAGATAACATCAAACATCCTAAGGGGAAGTCCCCAACATAGGGTTAGGCAAGCCACTTACTTCAACCACTCAAATTAACTTGAAATCACATTCTTGCCATGAGTACACGACTCTAAATGGCCCAAATCTATTAAAATGTATTGCATAATGTAAATATAACTTTAAGTAACTAATTTAACTAATCAATTCGAAGCTAAAACGCGACATTAGGATAATCGCCTCCAAAGGTCCCCTGGGCACGCGTCTCGGAATCGGGTAAAAATCACAAATTGCGAACACCCATTCCCTCACGAGTCTAGCCATACCAAATTTACTCAAATCCGATACAAAATTCTCGATCAAAACCCAAAAACTCGGCCTAGGAACTTTTCTCAATGTTTCCCAATTTCCTTCCCAAATCCGAAATTAGATTTTAAAATTAAGAATAGATTAGCGGTAATTAATCAAAACTAAGTAAGAATTACTACCCCAAACACCCATATGAAAATCCCTCCAAAGATAGCCTAATCCCAGCTGTCAAGTCCAACTTGTGAAAATGACTTAAACACTCGATTTTTGACATTAAATTCTGCCCAGTGATTTCATTAATCGCGATCGCGGACGTACCGTCGCGATTGCGAAGAACAACTTCGCGCCTCATAAATTTTACTCTTCGACTCCACTGCTGCCTCACTTCTTCTTCGCGGATGCGACCTAGACCACGCGTTTGCGATGCACCATTTCTCCACTATTACGCATTCACATACTCCTACCCGCGAATGCGAAGAACAAAACTCCCACCTCCCAGCTAAGCCAACGCAATCGCGGATCCTTTCTCGCGATAGCGTGTAAGGAAACCGGATTCATTAGAAATCTGCTATCTTTCAATTCCAAAACTAGCTCGTTGAGCATCCAAAACACATCCGAGGTCCCCGGAACCTCAACCAAACCGACCAACCAGTCATATAACATCATTCGGACTTAGTCGAGCCTTCAAACCGCCTCACATAACACCAAAAACAAGAATTAAATTGAATTCAAGCCTAAGAACTTAATAATTTTCAAAATCTACAAACGATGTTGAACCACGTCAAAACTAGTCCGAATGACCTCAAATTTGACAAACATGTCACAAATTACACTGCGAATCTACAGCCACTTTTAGAATTCTATTTCGAGGTTGATATCAAAATTTTACCTATTGGCTGAAATCGTCCAAAAATCTAACTTTCACCAATTCAAGCCTAAATCTACTATATACCTCAAAAACACATTCTGGACGCGCTACTAACCCCAAAATCACTAAACGGAGCTAATGGAGTTGACGGAATTCCGTTCCAGGTTCGTCTTCATAAATTTCTAACTACGGTCCAATTTCTAAGGCTTAAACTCACAATTAGGGACTAAGTGTCCCAAAACTCTCCGAATTCTATAACTAATCACTCCGGAATGTCACAATCGCAGAAACAAACGTGGGGAAATCAGTTATTAGGGGTTGGGAGCTCAAACTCTCAAAACAACCGGCCGGGTCGTTATATCCTCCCCCTCTTAAAATAATCGTTCGTCCTTGAATGAATCTAAAGACATACCTGAAGATGTTAAAAGATGAGGGTACTGGCTGCGCATATCCTGCTCGGTCTCCCAAGTCGCCTCCTCGATCGGCTGACCCTTTCACTATACCTTTACTGATGCAATATTATATGACTTGAGTTTTCTTACTTCTCTATCCAAAATGGCTACTGGCTCCTCAACATAAGATAGATGCTTGTCCAACTGGACTGAGATGAAATCCAATACATGAGCCGGATTACCGTGATACTTCCAGAGCATAGAAACGTGGAATACCGGATGAACTCTTGCTAGGTTGGGAGGTAAGGCAAGCTCATAAGCAATATCCCTAACGCTCCACAATATCTCAAAAGGGCCAATGAACCTCGGACCTAACTTACCCTTCTTCTCGAACCTCATGAAGCCCTTCATAGGCAATACTCGAAGCAAAACCCGATCACTAGTCATGAATGCCAAATCACAAACCTTCCGGTCCGCATAACTCTTCTGCCTTGACTAGGTTGTGCGAAGTCTCTCCTGAATCACCTTCACCTTATCCAGGGCATTCTAGACCAAATCTGTACCGAAAAATCAAGCCTCGCACGGCTCAAAAAATCCCACTGGGGACCGACACCGCCTACCGTAAAAAGCCTCATACAGTGCCATCTGAATGCTGGGATTGTACCTGTTATTATAAGCAAACTCTGCAAGTGGAAAGTATTAGTATCATGACCCTCCGTAATCCATCACACAGGCATAGAGCATATCCTCGAGAATCTGAATCAGCCGATCCACGATCACCCAAATAACATCGAACTTTCTCAAAGTCCGAGGAAGTCCAACCACAAAATCCATGGTGATCCTCTCCCACTTCCATTCTCAGAGATCAATCTACTGAAGTGATCCTCCTGGTCTCTGATGTTCATATTTAACTTGCTGACAATTGAGACACTTGGCCACAAATCAAACTATATCCTTTTTCATCGTTCTCCACCAATAGTGATGTCTCAGGTCTTGGTACATCTTCGCGACACCCAGATGAATGGTGTACCGTGAGCTATGGGCCTCCTCCAGAATCAACTCCCAAAGCCCATCCACATTGGGCACACAAATCCGACCCTGCATCCTAATCACACCATCATCACCTATAGTCACATCCCTAGTGTCACCTCGCCGGACCCTATCTTGAAGAACCATGAGGTGGGGATCCTCATATTGATGCTCTCTGATGCGGTCATAAAAAAAAGATGGAGCAACCACACAAGCTAGTACTCGTCAAGGCTCTGAAAGATCCAATCTCACGAACTGACTAGCTAAGGAATGAACATCCAAGGCTAAGGGCCTCTCAACTGCCGAAAGATATGCCAAACCCCCCAAACTCTCCGCCTGGCGGCTCAAGGTGTCGGCCACTACATTGGCCTTCCCCAGGTTGTATAATATAATGATGTCATAGTCTTTCAGTAACTCCAACTACCTCCGCTGACATAGATTAAAGTCCTTCTGCCTAAACAAGTGTTGAAGACTCTGGTGATCAGTGTAGATCTCATAGGGAACACCGTACAAATAATGACGCCAGATCTTTAGGGCGTGAACAATAACTGCTAGCTCGAGGTCATGAACCGGATAATTCTTCTCATGCATGTTCAACTGTCTAGACGCATAGGCAGTCACCCTACCGTCCTGCATTAATACTTCTCCAAGGCAAATCATCGATGCATCACAATAGACTATATAGGACCCTAAACCTGTAGACAATACCAACACCGGAGTTGTAGTTAAGGCTGTCTTGAGCCTCTGAAATATCTCCTCACACTCCTCGGCCCACCTGAACGGAGAACCCTTCTAGGTCAGCCTGGTCATATGTGCTGCAATAGATGAAAATCCCTCTACAAAGCGACGGTAGTACCCTGCCAAACCAAGGAAATTGCGGATCTCCGTAGCTGATGATGGTCTAGGCCAACTCTGTATTGCCTCCACCTTCTCCGGATCTACCTTGATTCCATCACAAGACACTACGTGGCCCAACAATGCTACTGAATCAAGCCAAAACTCACACTTAGAAAATTTTGCATACAATTTCTTCTCCCTAAAAGTCTGAAGCACGGTCCTCAAGTGTTGCTCATGATCTTCCCGAGATCGGGAATATACCAGGATGTCGTCAATAAACACAATGACGAAGGAATTAATATAAGTCCGGAACACACTGTGCAACAGATGCATAAAGGTTGCTGGGGGCATTGGTCAACCTAAATGACATGACAAGAAACTCATAATGACCATATCTGGTCCTAAAGGCAGTCTTCGGGATGCCCATCTCCCGAATCTTCAACTGATGATAGCCAGAACGCAAGTCAATCTTGGAAAATACCCTGGAACCATATAACTGATCCAATAAATCATCGATGTGAGGCAAGGGATACCTGTTATACACTGTAACCTTGTTCAACTACCGATAAACAATACACGTAAGCATAGAACCATCCTTTTTCTTCACAAATAATACCGGAGCACCCCAAGGTAACATACTAGGACTGATGAAACCCTTATCAAGCAACTCCTGCAACTGCTCTTTCAACTCAAGAGGAGTCATATGATAAGGAGTAATAGAAATGGGTTGAGTGCCCGGCAACAAATCAACGCCGAAATCAATGTCTCTATCGGGGGGCATACCCGGAAGATCAACTGGAAATACATCATGGAATTCCCTCACTACTGGGACTGACTCAACCGTAGGGGTATCAACACTGACATCTCTCACATTGGCCAAATACGCATCACACCCTTTCTCAACCATCTGCTGAGCCTTAAGAAAAGAAATGACCTTGAGGGGAGTATACTCTAAGGTACCTCTCCACTCTAATATCGGTAAATGTGGCATAGACAGTGTCACGCTCTTAGCGTGACAATCAAGAATAGCATAATGGGGTGACAACCAATCCATGCCCAAGATAACATCGAAATATACCATAATGAGTAATAACAAATCAGCTCTAGTCTCAAAACAACTAAGAGTAATCAAACAGGACCGATATACGCGGTCCACAACGAGAGAATCTCCCACAGGAGTAGATACATAAACATGGGAACTCAAAGAATCCCGAGATATCCCCAAATTTGAAGTAAAATAAGAATACACATATGAATACGTAAATCCTGGGTCAAATAATATTGATGCATCCCTATGACAGACAAGGACGATTCCTGTGATAACTAAATCTGAAGCGACGCCCTCTAAACAGGCTGGAAGGGCATAATACTTGCACTGGCCTCCCCCTCTATGGCGACCTCGACCTTCTCGACCTCCACCTCGAGCTGGTTGAGGAGGTGGAGTGGCAGCTAGGCTGGAAGAATAGCCGGAGGACCTGGTGGAGCATGTGGAGGATGATAAGCCTGTGAAGATGCACCTCTCCTAGCTCTGGGGCAATCTCTAACCATGTGACGAGTGTCACCACACTCAAAACAACCCCTCGGAGGACGCTGTGGATGAGACTGACTCGAAACTGGCTTGCTGGACTGGCTGGTAATAGCACCTCGAGCAGGAGGCATACTAGATACTAGCGGTGCATAATAGGGTTCCTGAAGTCTAAGAGGAGCTGGAATACTGCTGGCTGCTGGGAGATTTGAATGAACATGGCGACCCACAAAACTCCTACCATAGCGTGCTGCTAGTGCACGAGCTCCCGAATAATGACTAGTCTCTCGAGACCTCTTGGCCTCTATCTCCTCTCTGTCCCGAGCAAACATGCCCTCTACCCTCCTAGCAATAATCAGTGCCTACGGATAAGTAATATCCATCTCCAACTCTCTAGCCATACTTGTCCTAATACTAGGGTGGAGCCCCTCAATAAAACGACGAACCCTCACTCTGACTGTGGAAACCAAAGCCGGTGCATGACAGGCTAACTCACTGAAACGAACAGCATACTCTGACACAGTCATAGAACCCTGGTGCAGCTGCTCAAACTCTGCGCGCCAAGCATCCCTAAGGCTCTGAGGGACATTCTGTCGCAGAAACATCTCTGAAAACTGAGTCCAAGTAAGTGAAGCTTCCTCATCCGGACTACTCAGCTCATAGGCACGCCACCAGTGATATGCCTCTCCACTCAGCTAGAAAGCGGTGAAAGAAACCCCACTCGTCTCCATAATACCCATAGTGCAGAGAATACAATGACACTCTTTAAGAAAATAAAGAGCGTCATATGAAGCTAGTCCGCTGAAAGTAGGTGGGTGGTACTTCTTGTACCTCTCAAGTCTGAGCTGCTCTGCCTCAGAAGCAGCTAACCTGGGGGTATAGGAATGTTCTCTGGGGCCTGATAAACCTGGACCCTCTGCTCAGGAGTGCGGGCTGCGGGAGTCTTTGCCCCTCCCCCGACTTGAGACGTGGCTGGGGCTATCGAAAGTATCCCAACCTGTGTCAGAGTGCTGAACATGCTCATAAATTGAGCGAAAGTCTTCTGGAAGGCTGGAGTAGCAATAGGAATCTCCCGCGCCGCCCCTCCAACTGGAGCTGTTGTGGGATCCTCTATCGCTTCTCTCACGGGTGCTCGGGCTGCACCGCGTGCTCATCCTCTACCCCGGCCCCTGCCTGCTTTGGCTGAGGGCTCAGGTGCCTGGTCGTCAGTCCTCCCGGTACGGGTCCTCACCATTTTTGAGAAAGAATAGAATAGAGTTTTAGAATTTTGATGTCAATAACTCGCACGACAAGGAAATCAAAGGAACATGATTGTTCTTAACAGTTACATAGCCTCCCGAAGATAGATATGGACGTCTCCGTACAGATCTGCGAGACTCTAATAAACCGGATTGTGACTCGTGACTCCTATGAACCTAGACGCTCTGATACCAACTTGTCACGACCCGATTTACTCTCCGAAAGGTATCATGATGACACCTAATATCTACGACTAGGTAAGCCTAATTTTGTGGATAAAACTTAATCAAAAACATAAAATAAATAAAGAAAATAAGGGCATAATTTGAATAACATAACAATGCCGCTCGGCATGTAAAAGATATTCATCCCAATTACCCAGAATATCACAAACGTCACAAGCTTCTAATAACTAATGTAGCTCTAAACAAGTCTGGGAAGTACATAAGAAGACTCTAAACGATAGAATGGAAGGAGACTCTGAAGATTTTGCAAACACGACAGAAATACCTTGTAGTCTCCTAGAATCAGCACCAATACGATCCACGAGGCTGATAGCTCGTACCTGGATCTGCACACGGAAACATGTGCAGGAAAGGGCATGAGTACACCAAATTTGGTATCTAGTAAGTGCCAAGTCTAACCCCGATCAAGTAGTGACGAGGTTAGATTAAGGCCCTACTGAATCAATATAAACAATTTAAAACAGTAAAAGAGATAAGTAAATTCTACAGTAAACAATTTAAGTAAAAATTTGAGAATCTTGGCAGTAAAGGGATCCCTCGGCTCAAAACAAGGTAAACACAAGGTGGAGTTCTCCCATGATACCGTCCTGTAGTTCCAAATGATATGCAATACAGGGGGATCTCTCGGAATATGTCCGCAGTCCCAAAATAAATATGCAGTACATGGAGATCTTCCGGAATACGTCCGTAGTGCCAAAATAAATATGCAGTAAGGGGGATCACCTAGAATACGTCTGTAGTCCCAATTTAAATATGCAGTGCTGGGGGGGATCGCCTGGAATACGTTCTTAGTCCCAATTTAAATATGCGATGCAAGATAAATGACAGGCATATCCACAATTTATACAGTTCATCTAAATCACAGGTAAGGAAAAATAGTAATCTAGCTAAGCATGGCGCACAGAGTATCAGATAGACAATTAGACAGGTAAGCATGCTTTTCTAATCTAAGTTAAACTGTTTAACACATTAATGCAAATTAAAAGGAGAAGAAGAATTCATAATTTAAAAAGGAAAAATGGAATTTTTTTTTTGCAATAACGCCCCGTGTACGTACTCGTCAACTCACATACACGGCGCCCACACAACAAATAACATCAAGCATCCTAAGGGGAGGTCCCCAAAATAGGGTTAGGCAAGCCACTTACCTCAACCACTCAAATCAACTTGAGACCACGTTCTTTCCACGAGTACCATTCCAGACGCACTCCTAACCCCAACATCACTAAACGGAGCTAACGGAGTTGACGGAATTCCATTCCAGATCCATCTTCATAGATTTCTGAATACGGTCCAATTTCTAAGGCTTAAACTCACAATTAGGGTCTAAGTATCCCAAAACTCTCTGAATTCTATAATTAATCACTACGGAAAGTCCCAAGAGCAGAAACAAATGTGGGAAAATTAGTTATTAGGGTTGGGGGCTCAAACTCTCGAAACGACCGACCGGGTCGTTACATTATTGATAGTGGAAAATTTATCAGGCAAAAATGAGTTCAAACCATGTAGATTAAATTTTTACATCAATTAAGCATATAACAGATAGCCCCCTAATATAGTATGAACAAATCTCATCACTTACATTAATTTTTTAGATTTAATAAACTTTACTTTTTAAAATTACTTTTGAATATGAATTTTTCTAGTTTGAAATCACCTTCAAATAGTGTGGATGGATGAAAACCTTTTAATTTTAATTTTCAAATTGCTTTAAAACGGTATGGGTAAATACAAAAATCTTGTATATACTTACCAATATCTCTTTTTGTTGCGCTATTATTTAAAAATTAAGTTTACTTTCTCTGTGAATACTTCTAGTTGACAAAACAAAAATTAATAATTTTACCAATTGAGAAAAAAGAGCAATCCAAATGATTATTTGCATGCAGTAGTACTCTCCACAAAAAATAGTCTAATCAACATGGAGTAACATTTAAAGTAGTGTTGTAGTTATGAGAATGTGGGTCCCACGTGTATCAATAACAGTTTGAATTTAAAAATTACAAACAATGTAGGAATTCTTTTGAAATGACATATATGCCCTTGATCGGCCATCTTTCCTTTTCTATATAATAGAAATTTATCAATTCTATTTTCCAAATTTAACTGGAAATCGGTCAAATGGAATGATTATCTGTTTTAATTTTTAGTATATTTCAAGTTGCAGTGTTTTCCAGTTGGACACAAGAATATCGTGATAAAATATGGGGATATACAAAGTTATGAAAATCCTTTATGCTTCACCACCTTGTTATAAACAAAAAAATATAGCTATTATCTACTGAACATATTCGATGCACATTGACCATTTAGTCGTGTCAAAAGCATAAACTTATCCAAAATGCATGTGTATTGTCGTGGGCAGCTTTCCAGCAATGCCCCATGACCCCTTAAAAGTGCCTTGTGGCGTCCTGGCAAGCCTCCAACGCCTAGCGCCATTGACGGTCCCGTTGTCTTGGTTGCGCCAAGTGACAAGCGTGCATGTGCCTCTGTCGCCTAATTGATATCCCTCGCCAGCGCCCAGTCGTTACCACGCGTGAAGACAACGCTGCGCGCGCAGATCGTGATGCCAAAGACAAGGTTGCTGACAACGGACCTGTTTCTACCTTGTAGAAAACTAAGTACTTTTCATTGTAAATAAAGAGTATTTTTATTCCATGTATTTCCATTATGATTTCCTAGCTTAGTTAGGTCAAATCTTGTAACTTTGGTTTATTGTTTTTAATCATTATTAGGGGAGATCAAGCGATCAAAACTTTTTAGCAAGCAAACAATTCTATGTACTGGTGTCTCTCCCCCTCGAGATCGTGTTGCCTTTTTGTAATAGCTTTCATTAATGCATTCAAGATTTCTTTCAATTCTCATTTTTATTCTCTCAATTTCTTTTGACATTGGTTTTCTCGTACAACACTGACAATCCCGTCTAGCATACGGAGAGGAACTCAGTTGGCGGCATCAGTTGCTTAGCCTTACACTGCCCTTCTAAGGAATCTCAGGAAGGCGCCGCGTAACAATTGGTATAATAGCCCAGGCTCCACATCAGACGAGGTAACGCATTGCCATTACCATCATTTCTAACCATGGTGATGGGAATGCATTGCGTCCCTTGAAGATAAGGTTTACATATTATGACCCATCAAGGATACAGTGCCTGAACTACGAACCAGCCTAGTGCAAATGTTGGACGACCTGGACCGCAGAATGCTCCAGGCCGAAGTTGATATAGAAAACATCAATCACAACTCTGATGCAGACCGGCAAACGGTAGCCATAGAGGCACCCAAAATTTTTGTAAATTCGAGGGCCTCCAATAGGCTGAGGATTTATCCAACAGGGAACAAAAGGCAGACATGGTGATTTCTGTGCAACAGCTGCTATCCTACCTGTTAAATTTTGAACTTCTTTTTTGCTCGTGAGTATATAAGGTATTTCTTCAATAGCTTAACTTTGAACAAGATTTAATTCAATGCCTCTATTTGATACGGGAGAACCCAAAAATTTGCCTGATTCGACGCCAAAGGCGCATTTTTCTGGATTTAATTTCATGTTATACATGCGGAGGATCTCGAAAGTAGTTGAGAGATGTTGGAAATGATCTTCCGCCTGTGTTGACTTCACCATCATGTCATCAATGTACACCTCCATTGTTTTCCTCAGATGTTCCTTGAACATCTTGGTCACTAGCCTTTGATGCGTGGGCCCAACATTTTTCAAGCCAAAAGGCATGGCTTTGTAACAATAAGTCCCCCTGTTCTTAATAAAGGAAGTTTTTTCCTCGTCTGAGGGGTCAATTTTTATCTGATTATAACTAGAATATGCATCTAGAAAGCTTAATAATTCATCACCTGTAGTGGCATCAATCATTTGATCTATGTGCGGTAATAGAAATGAGTCTTTTGGGCATGATTTAATTAAATCTGTATAATCTACGCATACTCTCCATTTACCATTCTTTTTAGGTACCAGTACGGTATTAGCTAACCAATTAGGATATTTTACCTCACGTATTGAACCGATTTTTAAGAGTTTATGTACCTCTTCATCGATCACTTGATTCTTGAACGATCCATGTTTTCTTTTCTTTTGCTTGACATGTATGAAGGATGGGTCTTCATTTAGTTTATGAGTCATCACTTCTGGGGGTATCCCTGTCATATCTAAATGGGACCAAGAAAAACAATATGCATTAGATTTTAAATATTCAATTAACTTACCTCTTTTGCTCAGGCTTATGCTCGAACAGTGGAACAACTTCGATATTCTCAGTAGTTGTCTTTATATTTTCGTTCTCTTATGGTTCTTGAATAACATCAGGTCTGGAATCCGAGTCCGTATGTCTTGATGCGACATCTGTGGTGATTTGATTCACCGTGTCTTTATAATTTCCTTTCGTATCTTATTGAGTTTCTCCTGCGTCTTTTAATTCTTCCGCCATTTCTTTTTTATTGGTATGTATCATCGAATTGACTTTTCTCAAAGTCTGCTGATCACCTCGAATATTTTGGATTCCCCACTTGAAAGGGAATTTGATTACCTGATGTAGAGTATATGGTACTACATCCATGTCATGAATCCATGGTCTCCCCATGATTACATTATAAGCCATATCTGTATAAATAACTTGAAATTTCGTTTCCTTGACGACGCCTTTAGCATAGGTACTAAGCTCAATTTCTCCTTTTGTTATGACAGTAGAGTTGTCGAATCCGAACAAGGAACGTGCTTTTGGAATTACATGGCCCCCCATTAACATCTCTTCCACAACCCTCAGCAAAATGATATTTACCGAACTATATGGATCAATCAATACTCTCTTCTCGTTAGTGTCATGTATAAGTAGAGATATTATCAATACGTCATTATGTGGAAGCAATAATCCGTCAGCACCTGCGTCATCAAATGAGATACTGCAAGCCTCCAAAGTCTCACGAGTCTGTTTCTCGTGGGTCACTGTGAACTTAGTCATCCTTCTTACTGAAGCATAAGTTACGCCATTTACCTCCTCTCCTCCATTTATCACATTTACTGTTCTCTTCGGAGATGGTGGTTTTGGTGGCTCCTGCCTGTTCTTCATATATGTTTGTTTACCTTTCTCACCAAACAGTTTTGTTAGATAGCCTTGTTTTAATAAATGTTATACCTCACCTTGCAATAACCTGCAGTCTGATATTTTGTGCCCATGATCATTGTGGAATTCGCACCAGAAGTCTAGGTTCCTTCTGTTTGGATTTGATCTTATTTCCTTGGGCCATCGAACTTTATCACCCATATTTCTTAATACTGTAATTAATTCGGAAGTACTTACATTGAAATTGTAGTATCCAATTCTTGCATTACCTCTATTTCGCTCGTCTCGATCCTTTCTGGATCTTGATTATGATGAGCTCGAATCTCTATTTGACAGTCTGTGATCAAACCGTGTTTTTTCAAATTTTGAACGAGCCTCTAATCCCGAAGGTCCCATGTACGAATCGTACATGTTTTTACCAATTCGCTTTTCTGATTCGGAGCGTCTAAAATCGGTCTTGTCTTCTACTTTTGATTGGGCAATGGTATCCTCTTCAATTTGTAATTTGGTGTTGTACCTGTTATAAACGTCGTTCCATGTCGTAGCTGGGAACTCTCTCAAACTTTCTTTGAGCCTCCTCGTGGCTTCAGATCTTTGATCGTTTAAATTACTTGCAAATGCCAAAGCTGCCCAATTGTCAAGTACTCTTGGTAACAACATCCTTTCACGTTGAAACCTGTCTACGAATTCACGAAGAAACTCTGTGTCTTCCTGTTTTATTTTGAATATGTCTTCCATTCTCTTTTCGACTTTTTGTGCACCGGAATGTGGTTTTATAAACGAATCTGCAAGCTCAGCAAAGAATCAATAGAATTTTCGGGCAAGAGAGAATACCATGTTAATGCTCCTTTAGTGAGTGTCTCTCCAAACGTGTTGACCAACACAGATTCAATTACTTGCTTAGTCAAGTCTTTGCCTTTTAATCCTGTGGTGAAAGCAGTAACATGATCATGTGGATCAGTTGTCCCAATGTACTTTGGTATGTCGGGCATCTTGAATTTCTTGGGAATCGGCAAAGGTGTTGTGCTTGGCTTCCAGGGTTGTTGGGAATAATTATCAATATCAATACCCTTGATGACAAGTGGTACTCCAGGAATTTTCTTGATACGATCATTTTGTTCCTTCACCTGTTTCTTCAAGGTTAGTATTAAAGACTGCAAATCTGAATTATTAGACATACCTGGTCTTCCTTCAAGTGATCCATTTTTGAGTGCCTCTACTTCCTGAATTTGCTAGTTCGGATTGTGGATTTTCTACAATTGCGGTGTTGTTTGGAGGAGGCGTAGGTGATACAGTTGGTATCCCCCTTCATGAAAGCTTGAAGAGCTTCACTCATATATTCACCAACCATCTGCTTCACAGGGTCTTGTTCTCCTGTTTGCTCGCTTCCAATTTGATCATTGTTGTGAGTTGTAGATATTTCTGGGGAGTTGTTCCTTGAACCTCATGGGGATCCCTAAGGCGATGGAACTGGAGTTCCAGTTGCTTGTTAGTTGTTGTCGTTGGTATTCGACATGATTCGATAAAGGTTATTTGAGAAAAAACAAAGATTATCAGACTCCCGGTATCGGAACAAATTTGTTTAACCAAAGAGTTAGATTCTTAGTCAAAGCTATTTTAAGAAGTACTCGGGCTTCTTATAACAAAGAAAATTAACTAATAATAAGAATTAGACTTGTAAATAAGAAAGCAATAAGATCGCATAAAAGTAAGTATATTTCAGTAGTGGTTCAAACGTTCCATACAAGTGAGATTTTACTCCATTTTATAGGGAATTTCTTAATATAACGTCTACTCTTCTTAGTGATTGAACATTAATGACTAATAATATCATTAATGTAACGTTACAATAGGTAATCGTAACTGTTGCGTGAAGATTATGTAACGTTTATCTCATTGATTGAAGATCTATGAATCTGCCCTGATTCATTCTGACTATGTCTCTTCAACTTCTCAATTAGACTGGAGCTCCCGCATCTAATTGTCTCGTGTGCATGTTATCCCGTTCTTCTTTGTCTTGTACCTCTTTCAAAATATCCGACGAGCTGCCATGTTTCCATTGCTCCACGTAGATTGCTTTGTCATCAGAAATATTTCACGTTTGAAGTCTATTTTTTACCAATACAAATATATGGTTGGAAAGCTAATTAAAAGGGCTACAACTTTCATGTTTTACGTTTTCCAAATTCAAAATACAACAGGGTGAAAAGTGTGAGGCAAGTGCGCGGCCGCGCACTGACCACGCAAATGGGGCAGAAAGTGTGAAATGTGTGTGGCCAAATGCGCGGACACCATTCCAGGTGCGCGGCCGCGCACGTTTTGTCCGGAAAAAAGTGTCCTTTTTTTAGTCGGATCAGGTATAATTGTTTTAGCCCGACTCTACTTGGTATATATACATGGAAAAAGGGTATTTTGAGAACTTTTAATACACTTTGGGATTAAGGAGGCAGAGACACAATAGGATCAAGGCGGGAAATTCTTCTATGAGTTTTTCACTTCCTTCTTCCTATTTTCATTATTGTCTAGAAGTTCTAGTATTGTAGTTATGTATACTATTATAAACAACTAATTTGTTGTCTAGGGATTTGATGGAACCTCTTGGAGGGTGAATTCTTGTTATGTTTTAATATAATTTAACCTTTGAATTTGTCTATTTGTTCAACTACGTGCTTATTTCAGTTGATTGTGGCACGACCCAAAATACTAACTCAGGTCATTATGGCGCCCAACAGCGAGGTCAGGCAAGCCAACACTCAATTACTAAGGTTTCCTTCTTATTGATTAAACACCTCAACATATACAAAGTTTTAAAGCTTAAAACATTAACCGAAAAGGGTAATTAACCAGTTTGTAGCCTAAAGCATTCATAATTAGGCGTGATCCAATATATCTATATATAGTCTCGTAATCCATGATAACTACCACGTGTGTGCCAGAAACTAGTGTCACAACTCCTACGAGCATACTAACAAATGTACAAAAGATATAATATACAATCCCACTATCTGAAAGAAATAGACGGGAAATAAGCAAAAGAAACTCCATGGTGCTGCCGAGGATCGCAGGAGAAGCAGCTCACCGTGAAGTCAGGTTCACTATAATCAGAATCTAGCTCCGGTCTGATAACCAGATGCACCAGCCTCAAAACCTGTACAATTAAGTACAGAAGCGTAGCATGAGTACATAAATAAATATGTACCCAGTGAGTATCCCGTCTAATCTCGAAGAAGTAGTGGCGAGAGGCCGACTTGACACTCACTAAGGTCCAACCATATAATATAAAAGAATATGATGAAAGCGGTAGGCATGTAAAGGTAGTGAAGCAGCATATATATAGGGCACAAAAATCCAAGTAAATGCTGGAAGTAAATAAATGATTCCTACTTCATTTTCCCGCAAATATCTGACAAATCAATATCCACGAAATCAGTAACAATTTATCATGCTCATACGGAATAAGGACAACCGGCCTGAGCCATAAAAATAATCATATATGTGCACTGCCGAGGGTCGAACGGCCTGTACCATAAATTATTCTTGCCATAATCATATATGTGCACTGCCGAGGGTCGAATGAACCGAACCATAAGTGCATCTTTCAATCCGCTGTGGCGTACGACCCGCTCCCATGAGAGTGGGGGAAATCACACTCCTCTCGCGGAATGTAAATTGCGAAGCGGTCACATGCACACACAATAATCCTTAAAATTTACTTTCCATAAACAATTCCTTCCAATTATCCAATTCCATAAATCTCAGGGAAACAATACTACATATAACATGAGTTCATAACATATAATTCATTACAAGGAAGAATATAAGGCATGATGTGGGCCTAACTACCCGGACATAGCAATAATAGCCGCTACGTACGGACTCTCGTCACTTTGTACGTATGTAGCCCCCACAAACATCAACGCATGGCATTTAGATTACCTATGGGGACAATTATCTCTTACAAGGTTAGAAAGGAGACTCACCTCGTGTCGAATCTACTCCCCGGGTCAAGAATGCACCCGAAACTCTGAATTTGTCTCCCAAGGACTCGAAACTAATCAAACGTTACGTAAATATATCAAATTATACTCAAAGCATGGAATTCTCCTACTCATTTAGTCAATTCATAGTTCTTGAAGAAATCCCAAAATTCACCCCCGGGCCCGCCGGATTCTGAAAATTCTCAAAGGAAACACTCACCCATAACCTAAGGATCGTTAATATATGATTTTTGTATGATTTCATAGCCAAATTCACAGGAAATTCCTTAAATTCTCAAAATCCATAGGTCACTACCCAATTCCTTGATTTTCACTAATTAGGTAGTTAATTTAACTAGTAATTCAAGTACTAAACTAACACTAGGGTAGAATTTACTTACCTTTTCAGTTGCTAGGTCGTGGGGAAGTTTTCCCAAGTTCTCAAGGCCTCTAATAGTGGAAGAAATAGAAAAAAATGAACATTTCCCGTGTTTTAAAAGAACACACTGACTACAGTGGTTCGCACCTGCGACTCAAGGACCGCACCTGCGGTCTCGCACCTGCGGTCTTGCACCTGCGAGAAGAGTCTCACTCCTGCGGAAGTGGACAAGAGGGCCTGGGCTCGCACCTGTGGTCAGGAGTCTGCACTAGCGGCTCCGCACCTGCGAGAAATGGGCAGCCCACCTGGGGGTCGCTTATGCGAGGTTGGGACCGCAGGAGCGGTCTTGCACCTGTGATTGGGCAACCGCACCTACGGTCACACCAGATCTGGTGCACCAGCAACTGCTTCACTGGCTTTTGGCCTCGTTTGGTGCCCAAGAGGCACCTGGGCCTACCCGAGCCCCCGTCCAATTATACCAACAAGTCCCAAATCATAATACGGACTCGCTCGAGCCTTCAGAACACTCAAAACAACGCTAAAACTCAAAATCACCCTCACAACCCTAAAGATCAAACTTAAGAACTTCAAGTTCTTGAATTCGGTATCAATGCGCCGAACCAACCTATGCTACTTGGAATGACACCAAATTGTGCGAGCAAGTCATAAATGACATAACTGAACTATTCCTGGTCTCAGAATTCCAGTCGGACCTCGAGAACACAAAAACACGTTCCAAACCAAATTTCAAACTTAAAGAAGCTCTTATTTTGATATTGGGCGTCGAAACGCTCCCGGGTCATCCAAAACCCATTCCAATCATACGCCCAAGTCCGAAATCATTATACGAAGCTACCGGAACCGTCGAAACTTGATTCCGAGGTTGCTTATTCAAAATGTTGACCGAAGTCAAACATGGCCAAAAAGGTCAACCTTAAGGAACTAAGTGTTCCTATACCACTCTAAACACTTCTGAATCCTGAACCAACCATTCCCGCAAGTCATAAATCACAATAAGCCACTATGGGAAGTTTCATTTAGGGGAACGGGGTCCGATAACGCAAAATGACCGGTCGGGTCGTTGTATTCTCCACCTCTTAAACAACTGTTCGTCCTCGAACGGGTCTAGAATCATACCTGAAGTGCTGAATAAGTGCGGATATCTGATCCGCATGTCCTCCTCAGACTCCCAAGTCTCCTCCTCGACTGGTTGGCCCCTCCACTGGACCTTTAGGGAACAAACTCTCTTGGATCTCAACTGGCGATCATGTCTATCAATAATAGCAACTAGCTCTTCCTCGTTGCCCAACCTCTCATCCAACTGAATGGTGCTGAAATCAACCATGTGAGAGAAGTCGGCGTGGTACATCCGGAGCATGGATACATGAAAAACCAGATGAACTCCTGACAAACTGGGAGGTAAAGCTAGCTCATAAGCAACCTCCCCAACACGCCTCAACACCTCGAAGGGACCTATAAACCTCGGGCTCATCTTGCCCTTCTTCCCGAATCTCATAATACCCTTCACCGGCGAGACCTTCAACAGAACCTTGTCTCCCTCCATAAATGATACATCACGCGCCCTCTTATTCGCGTAACTCTTATGTCTGGACTGCGTTGTGCGGAGCCTCTCCTGAATCAACTTCACCCTCTCCAAAGCATCCCTCACCAGGTCAGTGCCATATAGCTTAGCCTCGCCAGGCTCAAACCACCCGATAGGGGAATGACATTGCCGACCATACAAAGCCTCAAATGGAGCCATCTCGATGCTGGACTGATAACGATTATTGTAAGAAAACTCGGCCAAAGGCAAGAACTTGTCCCACTGACCTCCAAAGTCAATCACACATGCCCTGAGCATGTCCTCCAATATCTGAATTGTACGCTCCGACTGGCTATCAGTCTGTGGGTGTAATGATGTGTTGAGGTCTATCTGGGTACCTAACCTACTGTGCAATGCTCTCAAAAAGTGCGAGGTGAACTGAGGACCTCGATCTGATACAATGGACACCGGCACACCATGCAACTGGGCTATCTCTCGAATGTAGATCTGGGCCAACCTCTCAGAAGTGATGACCCAAACTGCGTCAACCTTCTGCAAAGTCCGAGGCAACCCAACCACGAAGTCCATAGTGATGCGCTCCTACTTCCACTTAGGAATGGGCATCTGCTGAAGTAGGCCTCCTAGCCTCTGGTTCTCATACTTAACCTGCTGGCAATTACGACACTTAGCCACATACTCCACAACGTCCCTCTTCATCCGCCTCCACCAGTAATGCTGCTTCAAATCACGTACATCTTCGTACCACCAGGAGGAACAGAATACCGAGAACTATGTGCCTCCTCTAGAATACTCCCTCTAAGGACATAAACATTAAGAACACATAAACGGTTCTGAAGTCTCAGAAAAGCATCCTCGCCAATAGTAACCTCCTTTGTACCACCCTGTACCGCTGTCTCCCGTAGCTCTTCCAAGTACGGGTCATCGAACTGTCGGGCCTTAATCTCCCCCAATAACAAAGACTGAGCAACTACATGTGCTAAAACTCGACGAGCATTTGAAAGGTCTAATCTCACCAGGCGATTAGCCAAGGACTGAATGTCCAAGGCTAGAGGTCTCTCCTCTGCTGCGATGTAAGCCAAGCTACCCATACTCCCTGCCTTCCTGCTCAAGGCATCTGCTACCATATTTGCCTTGCCCGGATGATAAAGAATGGTGATATCTTAATCCTTAAACAACTCAAGCCATCTGCGCTGCCTCAAATTAAGATCCCTCTGTTTGAACAAGTGATGCAAGCGGCGGTGGTCTGTATAAACCTCACAGGACACTCCATACAAGTAGTGCCTCCAAGTCTTAAGAGCATGAACAATCACCGCCAACCACAAATCGTGCATAGGGTAATTCTTCTCATGAACCTTCAGCTGGCGCGAAGCAAAAGAAATAACTCTCCCTTCTTGCATCAATACACACCCCAAGCCAATGCGTGAAGCATCACAATACACTGTATACATCCCAGAACCAGAAGGCAATACCAGAACTGGTGCTGAAGTCAATGCCACCTTGAGCTTCTAAAAGCTCGCCTCGCACTCGTTAGACCACCGAACGGGGCATTCTTTTGAGTTAATCTAGTCAATGGAGCTGCAATAGAAGAGAACCTCTCCACAAATCAGCAGTAATATCCTGCTAGGCCCAAACAGCTACTGATCTCTATAGCTGAAGTAGGACGCGGCCAACTCTGAACTTCCTCGATCTTCTGAGGATCAACCTTGATACCCTCTCTGGATACCACATGCCCCAAGAATGCTACGGAATCCAACCAGAACTCACACTTGGAGAACTTGTCATATAGCTTCTGTTACCGCAAAGTCTGGAGCACAACTCTCAAATGTTGATCGTGCTCCCCCAAGCTACGTGAGTAAACCAAGATGTCATCAATAAAGAAAATGATGAAGGAATCAATATACGGCCTGAACACCCTATTCATCAAGTCCATGAATATTGTTGGGGCATTAGTCAAGCCAAAGGACATCACCGGGAACTCATAATGACCATATCTCGTACGAAAAGCAGTCTTTGGAACATCTGAGGCCCGAATCTTCAACTGATGATATACCAATCTCAAATCAACCTTAGAAAACACCCGAGCACCCTGCAATTGGTCAAACAAATCATAGATGTGCGGAAAAGGATACTTGTTCTTAATGGTAACCTTGTTTAACTGGCGGTAATCAATACACATCGGCATAGACACGTCCTTCTTTTTCACGAATAAAACTGGAGCACCCCACGGCGATACACTCGGTCTGATAAACCCCTTAGCCAATGACTCCTCAAACTGCTCCTTCAACTCCTTCGGATCCATACGGTACGGAGGAATAGATATAGGCTAGGTGCCTGGAGCAACATCAATACGAAAATCAATATCTCGATCCAGAGGCATGCCTGGAAGGTCTGAAGAAAATACATCAGCAAACTCTTGAACAACTGGCACTGAATCAATCGTCGGAGACTCGGCGGTGGTGTCCCGCACATAAGCAAGATAGGACAGACAACCCTTCTCGACCATATGTCGAGCCTTCAGGAACGAAATAACCCGGCTGGCTGCACTAACTGAGGCACCTCTCCACTCCAGCCTAGGCGACTCGGGCATGGCTAAAGCAACTATCTTAGCATGGCAATCTAGCACGGCATGATAGGGGGATAGCCAATCCATGCCTAGAATAACCTCAAAATCAACCATGTCGAGCAATAAGAGGCCCGCCCTAGTCTTGAACCCACATAAGGTGATCACACAAGACCGATAAATCCAATCTACCACCATAGAATCGCCCACATGAGTGGACACATATATAGGAGAACCGAAGGCCTCACGAGGAACATCCAGAAAATGAGCAAATAATGCTGAAACATATGAATAGGTGGATCCTGGATCAAATAATACCGAAGCCTCTCTACCACACACTGAGATAATACCTGTGATCACGGCGTCTGAGGCTACTGCATCTAATCTAGATGGAATGGCATAGAATCTAGCTTGAGCACCGGAAAACTGAGCTCCTCTAGGGTGAACAGGAGTTGACTGACCTCCCCCTGACTGGCCTCCACCTCTAGGACGACCCCTGCCGACCTATCCTCTACTTCTAGGTGGCCGGACTGTTGGTGCTGGACCCATCAGTTGATACCCCTGTTGCACTGCCTTGCCCCAAAACCAAGGACAGTGCCTCCTCATATGACCTGGCTCCTCACACTCGTAATAACCTCTATGTACCATAGCATGCTGCCTTAAAGAAGAACCCTGAATGGCTGGAGAGCGATGTGAGCCCTCTGGCATAGCACTGAAGTAGGGGCTGGAGGATCTCGGATGACTGGAATAACCACTAGGTGAACTCTGAATGGCTGGAGGACGGTAAGAGCGCTCTGGCATGGCGCTGGAATGAACCCTCGCTGGAACACCTTGGGGAGGTGGTGGGGGTGCTGAATATGAAAGCCTGCTGGGCTAACCACTGCTAAATTGACCTCTGCCCCTAGCTGGGGCACCTCTAAAATCTCCGGAGAATCTAACCCTCTTGTCCTGCTGCCCTTGCTCCCTGCTCCTCAACCGATACCCCTCAATCCGACGAGCTATCTCGACCACAAGTTGATAGGGAGTTCCCATCTCCACCTATAGGGCCATGATGGGCCTAAAAAATGGATGCAACCCAGCCACAAATCTCTGCACTCTCTCGGCATCAGTAGGTAGTATCATGAGTGCATGGCTAGACAACTCTCAAAACTGATACCGGAGCTCTTCCCTCTCGGAGGGTGGAATATATCTGTCCAGAAACATCCGAGTGAACTTATCCCAAATGAAAAGAGAAGAATCTCCTGGCCTGCTGAGAATATAGGACCACGACGACCTGCGAGCTCTGCCCTCCAACTGAAAGATAGTAAAATCCACTCCATGGGACTCTAGTATCCTCATGTTATGCAG
Organism: Nicotiana undulata; assembly: GCA_005239495.1. Taxonomy (NCBI): domain Eukaryota; kingdom Viridiplantae; phylum Streptophyta; class Magnoliopsida; order Solanales; family Solanaceae; genus Nicotiana; species Nicotiana undulata. The sequence continues at coordinate 24,790 of MDKH01134604.1, forward strand.
TTTGTCCCTGCACCTGTCAATGAAATCCTGGGCATCCTCGCCTAGCTCACCCCCGAAGACTGGAGGGTGCAGTCGAGTCCATCTATCCAATAACTTATGTGGATCGCCGTCCGCAGCTGGTCTGGGCTCATGTGCTGCTTGAGGCTGAACCCTACTTACGAGCAGTGTACCCGGGGTATGATGTAATGCTGATGTCTGACTTGCAGCCTGGGCAGTAGGGGTCTGGACTCCCTCTTCTGCCTGAGAAGTGGCAGAATATGCTGAAGTAAACCAGCATGGGACATAGTGTCCATAAATCTCATCATATGGCCCATGACCTCCTGGAAGCCTAGTGCCGTCATGAAGTCCACTGGAGCAGGATCTGCTGGAGGCACCTCGTCCTGCTTCTCTTTGATAGGGTCCTCTGGTGGTGGTGCAATTGGAATAGCTCTGGGACGCCCTCGTCCCCTACCTCGGGTCGGTGCCCTCTCCCGGCCTCTGCCACGGCCTCGGATGGCGGGGGTAGTGACATCTCCCGGGTCTGGAATATCAGATGCGCGTCGTCACCATCTGTGAGAGAATGGAAGAATGAGTTTTAGTGCATTATCGACTGCACGACAGAATGTGAATAAATAGAGGTTTCCTAACACCCTATAGCCACCTGAAGATAAGTACAGACGTCTCTGTACCGATCTGCAAGACTCTACGGGGCATGTCCGTGACTCGTGAACCTAGAGCTCTGATACCATGTTGTCACGACCCAAAATCCTAACTCAGGTCCTGATGGCGCCCAACAGCGAGGTCAGGCAAGCCAACACTCAATTACTAAGGTTTCCTTCTTATTGATTAAGCACCTCAACATATACCAAGTTTTAAAGCTTAAAACATTAACCGAAAAGGGTAATTAACCAGTTTGTAGCCAAAAGCATTCATAATTAGGCGTGAGCATATATATTTATATATAGTCCCGTAATCCATGATAACTACCACGTTGTGCCAGGAACTACTGTCACAAGTCCTACGAGCATACCAACAAATGTACAAAAAATATAATATACAGTCCCACTATCAGAAAGAAATAGACGTGAAATAAGCAAAAGAAACTCCATGGTGCTGCCGAGGACCGTCAGGAGAAGCAGCTCACCATGAAGTCAAGTCCACTATAATTAGAATCTAGCTCCGGTCTGATAACCAGATGCACCAGCCTCAGAACCTGTACAATTAAGTACAGAAGCGTAGCATGAGTACATAAATAAATATGTACCCAGTGAGTATCTCGTGTAATCTCGAAGAAGTAGTGGCGAGAGGTCCACTTGACACTCACTAAGGTCCAACCATATAATATAACAGAATATGATGAAAGCGGTAGGCATTTAAAGGTAGAAACAGCAAATATATAGGGCACAAAAATCCAAGTAAATGCTGGAAGTAAATAAACGATTCCTACTTCATTTTCCCGCAAATATCTGACAAATCAATATCCACGAAATCAGTAACAATTTATCATGCTCATACGGAATAAGGACAACCGGCCTGAGCCATAAAAATAATCATATATGTGCACTGCCGAGGGTCGAACGGCCCGAACCATAAATTATTCTTGCCATAATCATATATGTGCACTGCCGAGGGTCGAACGACCCGAACCATAAATGCATCTTTCAATCCGCCGTGGCGTACGACCCGCTCCTATGAGAGTGGGGGAAATCACACTCCACTAGCGAAATATAAATTGCGAAGCAGTCACATGCACACACAATAATCCTTAAAATTTACTTTCCATAAACAATTCCTTCCAATTATCAAACTCCATAAATCTCAGGGAAACAATACTACATATAACATGAGTTCATAACAAGGAAGAATATAAGGCATGATGTGGGTCTAACTACCCGGACATAAAAATAATAGCCATTGCGTACGGACTCTCATCACTTTGTAAGTACGTAGCCCCCACAAACATCAACACATGGCATTTAGATTACCTATGGGGACAATTCCCTCTTACAAGGTTATAAAGGAGACTCACCTCGTGTCGAATCTACTCCCCGAGTCAAAAATGCGCCCGAAACTCTGAATTCGTCTCCCAAGGACTCGAAACTAATCAAACGTTATGTAAATATATCAAATTATACTCAAAGCATGGAATTCTCCTACTCATTTAGTCAATTCATCATTCTTGAAGAAATCCCAAAATTCACCCCTAGGCCCGCACGCTCGGATTCCGAAAATTCTCAAAGGAAACACTCACCCATAACCTAAGGATAGTTAATATATGATTTTTGTATGATTTCATAGCCAAATTCACAGGAAATTCTCGAAAGCACTAGGTTAGTGCCCAATTCCTTGATTCTCACTAATTAGGTAGTTAATTTAACTAGTAATTCAAGTACTAAACTAACACTAGGGTAGAATTTACTTACCTCTTCAGTAGCTAGGTCGTGGGGAAGCTTTTCCAAGTTCTCAAGGCCTCTAATAGTGGAAGAAATGGAGGAAAATGAACATTTCCCATGTTTTAAAAGAACAGACTGCCTACAATGGTTCTGCACCTGCTGCTCAAGGATCGTACCTGCGGTCTCGCACGTGTGAGAAGAGTATCGCTCATGCAGAAGTGGACAAGAGGTCATGGGAGAGTCCGCACCAGCGGTTTCGCACCTGCGGGAAATTGCCCGCACCTGCGAGAAATGGGCAGCCCACCTGGGGGTCGCACTTGCGAGGCTGGGACCGCAGGAGCGGTCTCGCACATGCGACTGGGCAACCGCACCTGCGGTCACACCAGATCTGGTGCACCAGCAACTGCTTCAGCTGGTTTTTGGCCTCGTTTGGTGCCCGAGAGGCACCTGGGCCTACTCGAGCCCTCGTCCAATTATACCAACAAGTCCCAAATCATAATACGGACTCGCTCGAGCCTTCGGAACATTCAAAACAATGTTAAAACTCAAAATCACCCTCAATACCCCTAAAGATCAAACTTAAGAACTTCAAGTTCTTGAATTCGGTATCAATGCGCCGAACCGACCTATACTACTCGGAATGACACCAAACTTTGCGAGAAAGTCATAAATGACATAACAGAACTATTCTCGGTCTCGAAATTCCATTCGAACCTCGAAAACACAAAAATACGTTCCAAACCAAATTTCAAACTTAAGGAAACTCTTATTTCGATATTGGGTACCGAAACACTCTCTGGTCATCCAAAACCCATTCCGAACATATGCCCAAGCCCTAAATCATCATATGAAGCTACCGGAATCGTCGAAACTCGATTCCGAGGTCGTTTATTCAAAATGTTCATCGAAGTCAAACTTGGCCAAAAAGGTCAACCTTAAGGAACTAAGTGTTCATATACCACTCTAAACACTTCCGAATCCCGAACCACCCGTTCCCGCAAGTCATAAATCACAATAAGCCGCTATGGGAAGTTTCATCTAGGGGAACAGGGTCCGATAACGCAAAACGACCGGTCGGGTCGTTACAGATGCCATCGATTGACTGTGCCTATTTATTATGTGTTGCTTGAGAAAGGATACATATTTAGGTGGTTATTGAACAACGTCGCTCTAACGTATGTGAGAAATCAATACAGCGGGTTTAAAGATAGGTTTAGAAATAAGAAAGCCTTGACGTGGTCATAATGAGAGGTTAGATAAAGCTAACTAGCGTAGTTCGAAAGAATATGTCTAGTAAATAGTTGTAGTTGCTCGAGAGAGAATTACGGCATTTAAAGTGCTCATGACCGGTAGAGAATACATAGGCGAGATAGTAGGAAACATAGCGGGAAGGTTTCCAACATTTGGGAAAATCATAACTCTAGACCTTCTAAATTCAATCTCCAACCCTTAGTATCTTTAGTTGTTAATTTACTGCCTTAGTTTCTTAGTTAATTAGTTGGATATAAGAATCTTAATCTTTATAACTTAGAAATTTATTCGATCTTGTCTTCTTAGCTATATTGAACAATTATGGCGAAACCTTAGTTCTTTGTGGGATTCGTCTCCGGACTCTTAGACCGGATTATATTTGCAGCGACCGCTTAACCTTTTTAGGACTAGAGTTGGGCGTGATCAATACTCTTCAGAAAATATTTTCCTTAATTTGCGTACCAAACACCGAAAAATTAATAAAATGAAAAACATTTTCCGTTATACCAAACAAACGTTCCTTTACAGTTAAGTACTTGGAGAGAAAGTTAGGAGCAAACAATCAGATTAGGTGTAAAGAGTCATCGTCTCATCAGTCATCACATATGCGTACAATTCATGCATGTATAAATCCATGAGGATATAACCACACTTGTCAATGTGCCAGACTCCACGGTTTCATATATGACTTGTTAATTAGCTCATGATGTTTTCTTTGGGAATGTTCTATAAGAGAACCATAAGTAGTTTATAGTTTCCACATCCATATATAAGAGCTGATAATCTTAATAACACTCGTTCAGTCTCAATTTGTCAAACAACACCATTGTCAAAAAATTTAAGATATAAGCCATTCTAAGTATATTGAGAAACATATATGGTGAAGAAAATGATAAAGTAGGAATATTGAAAGAGAAACTGTAGATCTCATATATATGTCAGAAAAGAAGATATTGAATTTCATTGAAATGTATATTATAAAGGATATACGACTGTAAACTGTCTTTAGATGACATTCTAACAAGACTTGGATATACAATACCCTCAAAGTTTTGGTGTTGTAATCTACAACTAATGTTTTTTTCTTTCTTTTTTTTTTTACTAAATTTGGACCATGACTATTTTTGTTTTACAAATATATATATATATATATATATATATATATAACTAAGTTCATATCGAAGCAAACTCGAGCTCGAAGAACATGAAGACCGAAGGATCGAGACCGGACATAATCGACATAGAGCAACGGAAGAGCGAGATATCAGTGATCGACCACAAATCACGGCGGGAATCTCGAGATTGACAAAACCGCCAATGGTTATGGATACCAATCATAGATTTTACTTCCGAAATTAGAGTTATACCTTATTTAGGATTACTCTACTATATAAAGAGGAACCTTGTTCATTTGTAACCATCATACATTACATTCACTTACTGAGAAATAACAATACGCTGCTGTTTTACTTACTTACTTACAATTTACTACTTTTCTTGTTGTCCTTATTTGTTCTTAACATTTGATCTCGAGCCTATTCCGAGTGAGGTCGATAAATTGCTATGACACTGGTTTGATTTATCTTAATCGCTTAAATTCGTCTATTTATCTATTCGTTTATCAATTGGCATTGAATCAGATCGTGTATCCTTATAACCATGTTACAAGTTTAATTGTTACTCGTATTTTGAGGTAAACAGTTTGGCGCCCGTGCGCTAAGGATAATATGATTGTTCAGTGCTAATTCTGGTATAACACACTATTTTACGCTTGTTTCTTGTCAAGAATTTTATTTTCAGGTTGAATCAGGTCAAACACGCAAAAAACATCCACACACGGTTACAACGACCTTGGAGTCCACGGAGAAAACGAGAATGTTATCTCCCCAGGTATCGAGGTGTCACAGGCTGACCTCGGAGGAGCACCGCCCGTCAACTCGGTTGATGTTAGTTCTCATGTTGCCTTGAATGCAGATTTAGGCGCGGACCCCAAGGGAAATGTACGCATAGAGGGTCGAACTGATAGTCGAGGTACATAGGGCAGAGTAGATGAAGGAGTGAGTCTCTAAGTAATATTTGAAATGATGCAAGCCTAACAAAACGCCATTGCTCAGTTGCAAAATCAGCACAGGGCACCAAATAGGGCTGAACAAAAGGTTACTCTCCGTACCGAGCCAGTGCCTGAAAGATCGGGTGATAACACTTCGACAATCGATCCTACTATAATAAGGATGCTCGAGGATCTTACTAAGAGAATAGAATCGGGAGAAAAGAATACTGAGTCAAACGACAAGAATGTGGAAGCTTATAACTCTCGAGTTGACTAGATACCGGGGGCACCACCGATCTTAAAGGTAATGGACTCCAAGCAGTTTGTGCAAAAACCATTCCCTCCGAGTGCGGCTCTGAAGTCCATCCCAAAGAATTTCTGCATGCCCGATATACCTAAATTCAATGGGACCTCAGACCTCAATGATGACGTTACTTCTTATATGTGCGCCATAAAAGGTAATGATTTGGAGGATGAAGAAATCGAGTATGTACTGCTAAAGAAATTTGGGGAGACCTTGTCGAAGGGACCTATGATTTGGTATCACACCTTGCCACCGAACTCTATCGATTCATTCGCCATGTTCGCGGATTCGTTTGTTAAGGCACATGCTGGGGCCATAAAGGTTGGAACGAGAAAATCGGATCTCTTAAAAGTATAGCAGAGGGATAACGAGATGCTAAGGGAGTTCGTATCTCGATTCCAAATGGAACGTATGGAATTACCACCAGTCACGGATAATTGGGTTGTTCAAGCTTTCACCCAAGGATTAAATGAGGGGAGTTTAATCGCATCGCGCCAGTTGAAACATAACTTGATCGAGTACCCGACTGTGACTTGGGTAGATGTTCACAACCGATATCAATCGAAGATCAGGGTCGACGACGACCAATTGGGAGCCCCCTCAGGTACAGGTTATCCAAACCGATCGACAGGTAGAAACCAGATAGATCTTGATAAAGAATCAAGGCCGAATAAAGATCGGTATCAGGCGTAATGGTCCGGGATGCAACTTCCCCTGGAACGATTGAAGGGGTGACTGTGAGCATAACTCGCGGGGACTAATGAGTAAAACTGGCTTCGACAAATATGCAGATCCAACAGAAGCGCCTCGATTATCAGAGTACAATTTCAGTGTCGATGCATCGGGGATTGTATCGGCTATCGAAAGGATCAAATATGTTACACCCCACGTTTTCGTATATGAAAGTACGCCATAAGTAAATTGATGAAAGCTTGGAAATGAGATGTTACATCCCGCATTTTTTGTACGTTAAAATTTTGTTGTAAGTTAATGGACCTAAGTTCGGGAATGAGATTATTTTTGGATTATATGTATTACGCTATTTCAAACAAGTGATAAGTAAATTTGTGGTGGGGATAGGGTAAGCAAATCGAAGGAAATGAATTTCGTCGAAGTTTTCCATTTTGGGATAAAATACAGCCCGAGCTATAATACCCCGTATATATTGACTAGTGTCATACAAGGTACCACATGACCATAATAGTAAGTTGTACAAAGTGCGTTAAAAGTGATTAGTATTTTAAGTAATTTAAGATAATTTTTAATTATATGGATAGTTGAGTAATTAAGGATTTATAGTGAGAGGTTAATTAAATGATTAAGCTAGTTGAAGAATTAGGCATAAAATTGATAAGACTAAGTGCCCTAACGTGGCAGCAAAGTCTTTAGACCATTATGACTCATATTTCATAAAGTAAGTTGCACGTTTAGAGGAGAAGTTTGGCCAAGTCATCTTACAAAAGGGGCCCACACCTATAATAAGAAACATCCCAAATTTATTATGGGAATGGAGGAAGGCTTCATCAAAATAAAGAATGAAATCTTCAACAAAATCCATGAAAAACTTCTCAAATTCAAAAAGATTCCTACGAGATTATGATAAAATTCACAAAATGAAGGCTTATGACTACAAGTACGGATGAAGCTTCAATACGAAATCATAATTCTAACAGATTTGCAACAACGTTATACTATGTAATCACAATGAGATTTGCAATTATAAGGGAGTACGATATAATCTTTCTCAAAAATATCATAGGGATTTTTTCCTATTTTGATCCGTCGTTACATGTTTCATCGCAAAAGATGTGTGCTAGAGGAATTGTCAAGAGAATCGGTCCAGGTATGTTAAGGCTAAACCTTTCCTTCATTTGGCATGATTCAGTAACTACATGTGTTTGATAACGAGACATAAAGAGAAATTCATATTCTTGAATTTATGTACATTTTCATAGTCTCATAAGTTGTAGTATTCTCCCTTATCGGGACTTCATATTCAATTGAGTATTGTCTTCTTCTTGTCAAGAGAGAAGATAGTTTATATATACAGTATTGTAGTATTTTCAATACCATCGAGCTATAATCGATGGGCATGCTCCTATTAGGAAACCTTTGATCTGATGGTAAGTTATATACCGAGCCTACTGTGATCGAGAGCCTATGAGCGAGCCCATTTGGCTGAGAAACAGATCCTATTATGGCCGAGCGCCTATGAGCGAGCCTACTATGAAAGAGTAGTTATATATATACCGAGCCTTATAAGGCCGGACATCTATTTTACTTACTATATTGAGAGAGTTGAATCAATATCAGCAGGTAAGCATATCTTCATATTATCTTTGACTCCTAGTTACTTTCAGTTATTATAATATCAGTTCAGTTTCAGCTTTCAATTATTATTTTTACTTACATATTTGGTACATTACTTCATATTGACGTCCCTTTTGCCGGGGATGCTGCATTCCATGCGTGCAGGTTCAGACCAATAGACGGGTAGACCTCCTCAGTAGGTATTCCCGAGTTCATCTTGATCGGTAAGCTCCACGTCCTTCGGAGTTATCGGGTCTATAGTTTTATGTACATTTTATATATATATATATATATATATATATATATATATATATATATATGTATATATATGTTATGGGTAGGTCGGGGCCCTGTTCCGATCACAGTACATCTATCTGTAGAGGCTTGTAGACATATCTTGTCAATTAGTGCAATATGTTGGGCTTGTAGGCCTTGTATGTATATTTTGTTGGTTTGCCAGTTGTAGTAGTTATGACGGCCTTGCCGTCCCATCTTTATATTGATGTTTAGTCAGCGTTCGCAAATTGTCTTGCAATGTGGGTCATGGGTAAAGTATGACATTTTATGTTCAGAGTCCATTAGTCGCAAGTTGGTATGCAAGGATAGGTGAGGCACCAGGTGCCCGTTTCGGCCCTTCGGTTTGGGTCGTGATAAAAGTGGTATCAGAGCAGTTCTATCATAGGGAGTCTACAAGCCGTGTCTAGTAGAGTCTTTTTTATGGGTATGTTGTACACCACACTTATAAGTAGGAGGCTACAGGGCATTTAGGACCATCACTCTTTCTTCTTACTCTAGATCGTGTAGTAGAGATCACTTATAAGAATTCAAACTCCTAACTTCGATTTTATTTGTAATAAGATGACACCTGCATCCGGATAGACGGTTGGTAAGAGATATAGTTGTGGAAGAATTGAGTCAGAGGAATTCGATTTCGCATCATGCTTATGATAAGTAAATGTAAGGTCTTTAGTTGATCATGTGTGTATAAGCTTCTTTATAAGGAGCCTTAAGGAAAGAATATATATCCACCCATATGGTGAAAGGCAATTAGAGATTCAGAAGATAGATACAAGTTTCAACAAGTAAATGAAGCAACATGAAGAAGGGTACGAGGCGACCAGCTAATAAAGATTATCGGTAGTTACAAATTCAGGCAGAGGAATATAAAACTTTTGAGTTACCTTCTACAATAATAGAGGTACGTACAAATGGCCACACTCATCTTAGTCATGCCCTATAGAAGCTAACAGATATGGTTTAAGAAAAGGACAGAATATCAGGATCCGACTGGGGTTAGAGTAGCCCAAAATGGTGAATGGAATGTTTGTGTTAGTTGACATTTATGAAGGATATTGCAAATGGGGTAATAGTTCTTAGTTACATCCCATATTTTCGTACGTGAAGGTACACCATAAGAAAATTGATGAAAGCTTGAAAAATGAGATGTTACATCCCGTATTTTTGTATGTTAAAGTTTCGTCGTAAGTTAATCGACGTAAGTTTGGGAATGAGATTATTTTGGAGATTATAAGCATCATGCTATTTCAAAAAAGTTATGAGTAAATTCGTGAAGGTAAGAGGGTAAGAAAATCGAAGAAAATGAATTTCGTCGAAGTTTGATATTTTGGGATAAAATACGGTCCGAGCTAAAATACCTGGTATTTATGGACTAGTACCATACAAAATACCACATGACCATGATAGTACGATGTATATAGCGTGATAAAAGTGAGGAGTATTTTATGTAATTTAAAATAATTCTTAATTATATGGATAATCGGATAATTATTGATTTTAGTAGGAGATTAACAATTAAATAAGGAATTAGTGATTAATAAATTAAGATTTGTATAAGCCTAATAAACATTTAACGTGGCAGCCAAGGACCTAGTTAAACATGACTCTTAGATTCATATAATAAGGTGGCACTCTTAGAGGATTATGTTTCTAAGTCATCTTTATCAAGTGGGGCCCACAAACATCAAAGATAACTATATCATTTAAGAAAGATATGCATATTTGCTAAGGTAATTGAAACTTCAAAGATAAGAGACTTTCGTATCTTGATTACTAAGGCATTTTCATACGAATGAAACCTCCAAAGTAATTCGTTGGAAACTTCATAATGCGATAAAGCATGAGATTTGCGATTCTAAGGAAGCACGGTAAAATCTTTCTCAGGATATCATATAGATTTTCCCCTACTTCGATCTGTTGTTTCATGTTTTGTCGCAATGAACATGTGTTAGAGGGATTGTCAAGAGAATCGATTCGGGTATGTTAATGATATTTCTTCTTTCCTTTTGGCATGATCTATACGACACAAACGAAATGAGAAAATGCACAACTTCCATAAATGACTTTATTCATAGAAGTGTTAGAGGTGCATATGTTCTTGAATTCCCATATGTCTTATTATTCTATTGTCTGTTAATGAGTCTCAAAAAATACGTAAGTTGATAAAGTTTATTTCATGATATTAATCAGAGATATAATGGTCTTATGACGTTCCGAGAGATTTTATTGCTGTACTTCTTATGCATTGCATTCATTTATACATGTACATTGGCCCATGACCAGACGGCGTTATATACACGTATATATATATATATATATATATATATATATATATATATATAGAGAGAGAGAGAGAGAGATGAGATATGGGAATATAGAGTGATGTGACATTAAGTCAGAATTAAGTTGTTCTAGTAATTATGAAATGGTAAAGGAAGAATATGATAAAAATGAGAAAGGGGTGAGATTTCACCTATTCAAGATATGCTATTATTCCCGATCATTATGCAAACACGACGTCAAGGAGAGGAAGTAAGGGTTCTTGCTCGAGATGTTATTGGTAGATAAGGAGCCAGTACGAGAACGTAAGTTAAGAGAATGGAAATAACCCAAGAAAGGTTACGCGAAATATTGATATGAGTAGTTAGCAGTTGGTTCAGGAAGAGCCTAGCTATTGCTAGACAGGAGGTTTCAGACGAATCAACAGATTATGCAAGATAAACATAGTGAACCCCAACATGGGAATTTAGTCTCGCAGATATGACATCGCGATCCTTGAGAAATATTCAGATAGGTGTTGGGGTAGTTAAAGGTACCGTATGATCGTTACGGAGATAAAAGAGAGTGGCACTGGGAAGACAATCAAAATATTAGCTCAGAAGCAACCCTACAAGAACAAGGGCGTGGAGGTAAGTAACTACGGATAATTATAGGCAAGGAAGGACATCAAAAGGTCCGTCGAGTATACAATGTAATAAGCTCACAACTTTACAAGAGTCAGAGGGTCCTCCCTAAGTACTACAATGAAAGACTAGCTGAGAAAATAAAGAAGAAGGCTTCAACCTAAGCTCAGTGACCTAAAGAGGGAAAGGTCTTAAAATAACAGTCTCACAACAACATTGTATGCACTCCATAAGAAAGTGGAATCTACCGTGGCTAATGAAGGGGAAGTAAAGTCAAAAGTAACAGTCAAGATAAGCTAAGTATGCATGCAACAAAGGGGAGGAAGGTCAAGGAAAAGTAATAGCTTGCGTTTAAAGAAAGTTGAGAACGAACGTAAGGAACTCGATCAATGATCCAAAGTTAATTACGTTATGAATGCACTTAAGATTTCGGGGTGTTACCCATGCAACATATATGTTTACAAACATACAGCCGTAGAAGACTCTGGTATAAGTTAAAGGAAAGAATTGAGTCCAGGTCATAGACAAAGAATTGAATTGTTAGAAGGTTGTATCCTGGATATTCCATAGTGTCCATGAAAGCCTAAAGTAATACCACGAGCCGCAGATCGGAAGATAGCTTAATCCTACATAAAGGTTGATCAGAAGGAGGAGGAAACTAAAGAGTTACATCTACAACATAAATCAGGAGTCTGATTATTTGACCCAAAAAATTATAGAAATCGTGATTGAGAACATTGTAGGATCACCCATAAATATCAGACGTACAAGAGAGATAGTACAATATCCATGTGCTATAATGGCTCTACGATAAAGCTAGTTAGAAGAGTACCAGTCTCATAAGAAGTCACTATGAGGCTCCCACTGGATTGTGTGTGCACCAGAGACGCAAATATTATAATAGAGCTTTAAGTTGTGAATGTGAATTATACCTATGTGGAAGGGAGGTCATGAAAGATATAAAAGATTCGATGCTAGATTTTAAGGTAAGTAAGGTAAATGTGAACAACGTATAAGATAATCAGATGTAGAAGGTTGGGAATAGTCCATACTTCGGATAGAAGGCTAGAAGCGTGGGGATTCAGTATCCAGGAATGATAGCGGCATTGTCAGTGGCATCTATTTCATCCTATGGTTTCTAGGTACTTAGAGGTCTAGTTAAGAGAGTAAATAAGAGTTGGAGACGATGTGATGTTTCACTTGATGTTCCACAATAACATAAGGAAATCTATGGTGCAAGCAAGTTAAAGGAAGGTTGTGATTAGTATAAGTGGATATGTGTAGATCGCAAGCTAAAGTATGATAGAGCGACAAGGTTTTAGGAAGACAGGAGTATGGACAAGAAAGAGCGGTGTGAGAAGGTAACGAGAAACGGATGAGTCATCGGGATTAAGCCCATGAAAACAAGAGAGCTGATGGCTTATTTAAGTTGTAGAAAGCTCAGTATAGCCTGAATTAACTTAAAGGAACCTAAGACTAGTAGCATTTAGAATAGATGGAATGTTGCCCTGGTAGTATAATGAAGGTGTATTTGCGTTAGGTGAAGGATGACGTTTGGGCCTGTGATTGAGTAATGATTTCATGAATTGTACATGATTAAAATATCCATGTAAGGTAAATCACATTGGGATGCTATGAAATACGATTATGGAGGTATAGTATTATATCGCCCCCAGGTGGGTCAGGAAAATCACTTCAAATGTCCCACGATGCAACATGAGCCCTAGTGATTGCGTATGAGGTTTCAAGTTATCAGTGGTATATCGTAGATCAATATCGAGGTGAATAAACAATGGATGGACAAAAGTCACAAAGCATGAGATGAGATTAGGTCGTCTTTCTTAAGATGAACAGTAATGAGGAAGCACTAAAGGACTTGGATTTATACATATGGGATAAGAACCGAAAGTAATCTAGAGTTTGGTAGCAAACCTCAGTAACGATAAATCAAAGTAAAAACTATGGTATAGTATGTCCAAATTAGATGCAGTAAAGCCATACAGATAGATAACTGGGCCTGTGAAATAAGATATAGAAATATTCGTAAGTTTGACAAAGTACCGAGCGAAGAACTTCAGTATTAGCTAAAAATTGTAGGAAAATGAAAGAAGCGAAGCGTAGGTGCACAGACTGCATGATATAATGTAGCAAAAACTACGAGATTGGAAGGATTCCGACAACTAGTCGAGGTGTGGGAAAGAGGCCTAAAGGGGGGAATGCCTTAGCCTTTGAATTTATTCACAGAATAGTTGCCTAGATGGCAAGGAGAGTACTAAAGAATTCGGAAGACGGAAGTTATGAAAATGATAAAGCATCAGTCAATATTTGAGGACGAATGTTTCAAAAGGGGGGAATGATGTTACACCCCATGTTTTCGTACGTGAAAGTACGCCATAAGTAAATTGATTAAATCTTAAAAATGAGATGTTACATCCCACATTTTTGTACGTTAAAGTTTCGTCGTAAGTTAATCGACGTAAGTTCGGGAATGAGATTATTTTGGGATTATAAGTATTACGCTATTTCAAATAAGTGATAACTAAATTCGTGATGGGGAGAGGATAAGCGAATCGAAGGAAATGAATTTCGTTGAAGTTTTAAATTTTGGGATAAAATATTGCCCGATCAATAATACCCCGTATATATTGACTAGTGTCATACAAGGTACCATATCACCATAATAGTAAGGTGTACAAAGGGTGTTAAAAGTGAGTAGTATTTTAAGTAATTTGAGATAATTCTTAATTATGTGGATAATTGGATAATTAAGGATTTTTAGTGAGAGGTCAATTAAGTGATTAAGCTAATTGAATAAATAGGCATAAAATTGAAAAGACTAAGTGTGATGACCCAAAAGGTCATCCTAAGTAATTCTAGCTAAATCTGTGTTCCGAGGCCCCGAAAGCCTCTGTTAATCCCAACTCGATATGCGTGCGCAACCCGGGCATGTAGCCAGGATGTGAAAAATTGATAAAAATGGAGTTTTGAATGAAATAATTGAATAAAGTTGACTTTGGTCAAAAATTTTGGTAACCGGATCCGGACCAGTGATGTGACGGTCCCGGAGGGTCCGTAGGAAAATATGGGAAACTTGGGCGTATGGCCGGAATCGAATTCTGAGGTCCCAAGCCCGAGAAATGAATTTTTAAAGAAAATTGTTTTCTGGAAATAATAAAGATTTTTGAAAATGAACTTTGATGTGAAAACCGCATTACTGGGCCCGTATTATGGTTCCGAGGCCCGGAACAGGTTTATTATATGTTATGTGACTTATCTGTGAAATTTGGTGTAAAACGGACTTGAGATGACGTGATTCGGATTAGAAATTAGAAATTTAGAAGTTTATGAAGTTTGAGAAAATTCTATGAGTTTTAAGGTTTAATTTGATAATTTTTATGATATTTTGGTGATTTAAATACTTGAACAAGTTCGGAGGATGTATTGGGAGACGTGTGTGTTGTTGGTTTTGAGACCCGAGGGCTCGGGTGAGTTTCGGGTAGCTAACGGGGTGTAAAAAGATAGGAAAATCTGGTGTTTCTCTTGCTTCTGGTGTCAGGCCTTTCCTTCAGTGCGATCGCATATGCATATCCGCGATCGCACAACATTAGGTTGGTAGGGGCAAGTTTACTCTACGCGATCGCATAGAGTTGTCCGCGATCGCATAGTGTGTAGGTGTGATAGGGTGGGGGCTGGGTAGTTACTCAGTGCGATCGCACTGCCCTTGTCCGCGATCGCAGTAGTATAGGTCCAGGCTTCACTGCGGTCGCAGCCCTTGTCCTGCGATTGCACTTCACAGGATCCCTGACTCTATGCGATCGCAAACCCTTTTCCGCGATCGCATAGAATTATTTTGCCCAGCTATACTTTTAAACCCCCAAACAGAATTCAATACAGGAATTCCTAAATTTCAGTCTTCTCCTCCATCCTCAACCCCCATTGACGAGCCTCAAGCTAACTTCCCTCCATATACAC
>MDKH01133822.1:0-11470 GCA_005239495.1 Nicotiana undulata
AAGACGATTCACACCGGGACAACTGGTGTTAAAGAAAATCTTTCCTCATCAAGACGAAGCAAAGGGAAAATTCTCTCCTAATTGGCAAGGCCCGTACATGGTTCACCGAGTACTAACAGGAGGAGCACTCATACTGGCGGAAATGGATGGAGAAATTTGGACAAAACCAATCAACTCAGATGCAGTCAAGCGCTACTATGTGTAATTGTTATGCTTCTATCAATGCTGCAAAATGAACTACGCCTGACTTGATTCCCGTTGAAGAGGGGATACGTAGGCAGCCCTGTGGGTTCGGTCACATTCTAATAAAATTTCATTTTCGCCACGAATGGAAACTGGGGCATATTTTTGAGGAGGGACCTCTAAATTCCGAAGCAAGTTCAGCCGAGCACCGCACCAGTAACAGCCAGAAATCTTCACCCATCAAACTGGGGCAAAGGTTGAGAAGGAACTCTCAAATCTCCGCCACAATGAAGGTTGCTATGTCTTGAACTGCATCACGGTCGTCGGTTCATCCAAAGAAAACTATGCTTTCTATATATCATATCATATTTTATAAAACCATGCATATTAATTTTCTCAAAAGCAGTTTGTTTTAGCAACGCTACCCCTGCGATACAAACAAAGTCATCATCATCAAGCAAGCAGGCCGGATCAAGCAAGTAGGGGATACGAACTAACCTTCCCCTTTACAAAACTCACGATTTTTCTTTGGACGCAGGCATAAAGACGGCGAAAGCCTAAAACATCTTTTCATCTTCGCAAGACATCTCAAGACATTCTCAAACCCGTCTCGCATTTCCAATATTTACTATCACTGCAAGCAGCTCCGTATTCGCAACAATCATATCGCCACACTTTATCATCAGCTAAGAACTCTTACTATCACTTTATTTTCTGCATTGCATGAGGCTACTTTTCTGCCTCTCGAGACTAAGCTCTGTCTTCATCTTGCATGAGGTTAAGCTCTACCTCCATCTGCATTCGCATTTGCATAAGGCTAACTTTCTGCCTTCCGAGACTAAGCACTGTCTCCCCGTATTTTATTTCTTGCACTGCATAAGGCTAATATTCTTCCTTCCGAGACTAAGCTCTGTCTCCATCCGCATGAGGTTAAGCTCTACCTCCATCTGCATAATGCTAATAATCTACCTTCCGAGACTAAGCATTGTCTCTCTGCATTCCTCACACTGCATAAGGCTTCTATTCTGCCTTCCGAGACTAAGCACTGTCTCCCCGCATCTTATTTCTTGCACTGCATAAGGCTACCTTTTTGCCTTCCGAAACTAAAGCACTGTCTCTCTGCATTCTATTTCCTCCATTTGCATAAGGCTACTCTTCTGCCCTGAGACTAAGCACTGTCTCCCGCTGCATTTTACTCCTTGCATAAGGATATCATTCTGCCTTTCGAGGTTCTACGCTCCCTCTCTCCGCATTTTACTTCATTACGCAAAGCTCCTATCTACCTTTTCAAAGCAATCACCTTTCGTTACGTTATTTATTTACGCTTTCTTTCGGGCTAAGCTCTGCCGCTCTTTCCTTTCGCAAATCGCAAGACTAAGCTCTATCTTGTCAGCATCATGCTATTGCATTCTTCATGGGCTGAAATATCGCCAACTTGTCCAAAGGCGTCATCGTTCAGAGGCACCATCTTCATGGCCCGAGAACATCAATTCATAGTCGGCGGATCTCTTATATCAAACTTGCATATCATTATTCAAAGGCATCATGGTTCGAAGGCACCATCCTCATGGCCCGAGAACATCATTTCATAGCCTGCGAATCCCGCACCAAGCGATTCATAGCCCAGGACATCATGGTCTAAGGACATCATCCTAATTTTCAGAAGACAGCATTCATAGTCCAACGGGAACTTCCATCATGTTTATATTATGCAACATACGTTCGTTCTTTATTTGCAAGTAATCCGGCCAGAACAGCCAACCAGGCAGGAGCGGACCACTCAAATTCTTCGACACAACCCCGAAAGATCTTCGTATGCTTACCCCACCATGCACCTTGTGTCCGTTCTTGTAAAACATCGTCGGTATATTTCGCCAATGACTCCGGAACTACAGGCGACCTGATTCCTGTAAAACCAGGGATATGTAGGCAGCTCATAAACAAGGGTGCGGCCGAATTCTATCCTGCATCTTCATCTCAGGTCAAAATTGGCCATCATATCTTTATCCGACAACTCTTTCATCCTTTCCGGGTAAAAAGGGGCAGCTGTTGATTTTTTATATTCAAAATACTTTCAAATACTATATATATGCATATATAAGTATGCCTAAGAGTTAAAATCAATTTATTGTCCATTTTAGCAGTATAAAAACCAATAATTATTCCCGAAATTATCATCTTGGTGAATAGCTTATTTTATTCTCATATTTATACCAAAATATAGCTAGAGTAATTTTTATACATTTTTACAAATTTATCTGGTATTTTAAAACTCAAATTGCATCTAATTGCAATTTTAGCCTATCTTGAGAATTAATAACATTTTACAATTATAAAATTGGTTCCAATATATTTAAACTAGTATTCACATATTATTAACTGATCTAGTACGTTTAATTTGCTTTCAAAATCATGTTTACTATTTTTATAAAATAAAAAGGAGAAAACTGGCTATTTAAAAGTTGGCCTCATTTCGTTTCAATTGCAGCCCCATTACATTTCGATTATAGCCACATTGAACCCCCCTAACTGACCCAATTTTGAATCCCATACCCTCAACCCGTTTTAATTACCCGACCCAAGCCCTTTTGATTTGGACCTTTGATCTCTGAGATCAGCGACTCCTATGCACCCTTCCATAATTAAACTCTAACCTAACCCCACCCAGACCCCTCATTTTTGAGGCCTCTCATCTCTCTCTATCGGCCCTCTCTCTCTACTCTCTCTAGAATCTTCCGGCTCTTTCCCTTCTCCGATGGCCTCAGCCTTCATCTCCGGCCACTCCCAGGCTCATCCCTTCAACCACCGACCACCATGAAGCTATGTTCTCCTATAACCTTGTCTCTGAGACCCTTTGAGACTTCAACCATGCCAGAACGGCCATGGAGGCTCCTGCCTGGGTGTTTCCGGCCTTCTCCGGCGAGGATCAACCCGGTGGTGTTCCGGCTACCACCCTCTCTGAGTATTACACCAGGTTTTTCAGTTATCTATGGGTTCTCTCTGAAACCCTGGTTCTGACCTTTCAACTTCTCTTAAGATCTGCATTTATCTCAGTGATTTTTATCTATATTTCTTAAAAAACCCAGTATTCTTCGAATGATTTTTATTTTCTAAGAACTAGGGTTCTTCGAACCCCTCTTAAACGATTTTAAACCCTGATTCCTTAGTTTTATTTTTACGATTCTTCTTATGTTCGCTTGTTTATTCGAGGTTTTTCTACTTTGTTTGATTCTTTGCTGAAACCCTAAATCCTTAATCGAACCTAGTTTCTGATTTTTTTCTTTCAATCTCTATGCTTCCTTGTTCGACATGCTTGCATGTCTTTCATGAGTGTTCTGGGTTTCGTCTGTGGGCTATGTGCTTTGTGTTTCCTGCTAGGGTTTGCCTGATTTTGCTCGATACCTGTTATTTATCGAGTCTGATTGATCGATATTAATTGTTCGCATGATTGTTACACTGATTCTGTGTAATTACTCGTGATATATGCCCTATGCCTATGATTTTGAATTGCTTCCTCATTTATGTGATACTTTCCTTTTTTACTACTGATTCTCTGTGATTTTCAAGCGTATCTCCTTGAACCTATTTTCAGAATTCAAAATTAGTACGCTGCCCTATTTTTATGTTAATACAGACTTCCTTAATTGTATGTTATAGCCTTAATACATGATTTATACTTTATTACTCTTATTATGGTAAAATCAGTTTTGCAATGATTCCTTTTCCTTATTTAGCTTTGATTGTGTCCGTTTGATCTTGATTCCTTAATCAAGGGAGTCCATATCCCTAATTGATACTAATTGAACATTATTCCCATACTTGTGTTAACCCATTGTTCCTTGCCTTATTTGTTTACTCGTATTCAGCATTATAAGTACTCCCTTCTCTTTTGCATAACGGACAGACTAACATTGGGCAGTCGAACATTTGCTCAATTCTCTATAGAATACTCTCTTGTGTTCTGCTTCTTGGCTCTCTCTCTTGTCTCTATTGTTACTCTTTGCTGCTTACTATTAGCCGGCTGCTAAGCCAAGGCTAATATTGTGCTATTCACTACCCTACTGCTGCTCTTTGGTTGCATAACTGATATGTTTCTAGTATTCAAAGCAACATGCTTCAATATTATTTAAATTTCCTATCGCTCCTATTATGCTTCTATTTGTGTTTCTATTGCCTGCTATGTCACTAGCATGCCTAATCCCTTATATGACCTCTCTTCTTCTTCCAGTTTAACTTAATCCTGTGTTGTTTTCTATAGCTTATCATGTCTTATACTGTAGTTGTTCCCCATTCTTCCTATCTTCTTATTATCCCCTATATGTTTGTGTAGCAGTTGTGGACTATTTGGTATCTCTATGGGTTGGATTTGTACCTAAACTTATTACATATTATCACCCTTATTTTTCCCCTGAACCCCTTTCCCTATTTGTGATTGTTCCTTGGTATCCTACTGAGTTAGAACTCTCTGCTATTTTAACATTAGTCTTTATGTGTTTTCCCTAAAACTATGTGACTTCAAAACTTCTTTTCAAACTCAAAACTCCTTTTCAAAAGCACTTTCACAATTCCTAGACCCTTAGGTTCTACCCTCCACAATGTGAGCATCACTTAGGGGATCATGAGTTCCCTCTGAACCTTGAGACACTGAGGTAGGGCACTCTACACTGCACTTGTGTAACTGCGACATTCCTGGGTGCTGGTATTGGCCAGGGCCCCCATTTTGGCCCTTTGGGAGCTTTGTCGTACCAAGGTTGGATAAGGGTGTGAAGTTAAAAGGGGTGAGGCTGGAAGATTGGGCCTATGTGAAGGCTCCTTATAGAGTAACTTCTTGTTTTCTTTCATTTACTGTAATTCATTCGATATTTGGGTTGTAATAACTTATAAACAGACCGCTTGGGCTATATAGTGATATGGGTGGGGGGAATATGCATGTTTAGCTTCCATAATGGGTAGAGAACATGTTCATAGGATTTATTTACCTATTTTTGCAATAGAACAACCTGTTTAGGACATGCACTGCATATCTTAGAAATCCTGTTTTTTAGGTCTTTCACTTTCAGCATGTCATTCATTCCTCTCATGATCCTGATCAATTAATAATGAACAAATAAACTGTCATTATTCATATTCATGGCATTCTAGACACCATGTTATTAGGAACCCTTTGTGCATTAGATATCCTACTGCTAGGGCTATACTTGTTCGAGTTTGAATCGCTAAACCACTACTTAGCATGCTTAATCTAATAAAATCTGGCCAATTCGTTTAAAACAAACTTTTCTGCAAACATGTTTAAAATCAGAGTCAGAGCATGTATGTCACCCTTAAAACAATTAACTAAATGTTAAGACGCCTAGGGAAGCCTTAGGTTTAACACGTAATTGAATCGAATCTACCAGACCTCTATTAATTTTCCCTTTGTAAATTCATAAACTTTGATGTTCCTGCCCCTTTCCTGGAAATCTGTTCTTTTTGTCTAACTCTTGTATTTCCCTTTCAAAACAATGCTTAAAAAGTGCACTTTCTTGTTCCTCAATCACTGATTTCTGACTTCTGATCTAGCTCCAAACTGTTAAGTTTTAAATCTGCTGTAATACTCCTAAAGTCTTTTCTGAACTATTTTTTTAAGCAGTCTTACAAAATTACTGAATTTTCGAATTTCAAATAACTAATGTACCTCTGCTCAATTTGCTGCTTTCCAAAAGTATTCTGAGTAACTATATGCTCCTGAGTTAAAAAATGCTTTTGATACCTGTATTCCTGCAATTACTATTTTAAATACTTCGGTTTTAACTCGTTCAGATTTGAACTTAAACTACTGCTCTTTTACTAAAACTCCCTTGTCTTGAAACTTCCCTTTCTGAGACTTTAATTGTGTTTGAGACGTGCCAATCATATGTCTACTTGTGGAGGTATCTATGAGCCTTTATTTGTCCCTATGTGTTCCCCATATGTGCAGTCTTACTTGTTTTTGTATGTCGCTTAGTATTTTGACCTTTAAACCTAACGGTTCAGCCTAGTACTCGCCTTGTAGGAATAGTAGTCCTAAACACCTCCTGGACTGATAGGATGGGACGGGTAATAGCACGCAATAAGCATTCGTGACTAACACACGCGTTTTAAATAACCTTACGGGGTGGGAAGGGTATAATACATATATGATGACCGGTGCTCTAATGCCACGCATAGCCGCCTCCTCGAGGTGTGACATACCGGGTATTTCATTGAAGTGATCCGTATTACTTTAAACCTAGGACACTTCTTTACAAATGTTTATGCTATTCAAAACCTTTTATGATTTTCATACTTGTTTTAAATCCCCTTATATGTGAACCTTATTTGTTACTTGCTCACCGTCCAAATTCACAAAACTTATTGGCTGGGACCCACAGTTGTGGATTCTGAGGGGTGCCTAACACCTTCCCCTTGGGATAATATCAAGCCCTTACCCGTTCTCTGGTAATGCAAACTAGTCTATGAGTTATCAACTCTAGGTGCCCTAACGCACCGTTAAATTGTTAGGTGGAGACTCTTCCTTTTCTTTTAAAGGAGTTGTCCATAATGTCTTAATCCGATCTCTCCGTACCTAACCCGTGCGATAGAAAAAGGGGGACGCGACAGCATGGCGACTCTGCTGGGGATTTCTCCCTAGGCTTATACCATTACAATCTGCTTTGTGAATTTGGGATTTTAGTTGTCATTTAAATGCTTACACCTTTTCCTATGTCCCCTTATATGCCGTTAATTGTTTAATTTTTCGCAAGTATTTATTTCACTTGAACGTAACTGACATATCTTCATGTTTTCTTTGTAACCGCTTTTCATTATAACTGCTGTATTTCCTTTCTTTACCGCTTTCATCAACGTGAAAATACATTCCTATCTATTTAATACTTATTATTGCATATCATGCTCCGCATTCATATTCCACTCGTGCCAAACAAATCCTATAGCAACGCTTACAATGAGTGGTTGGGCTCTTCCAATATCATCACCCCCTAAATTCGAAAAGGCGTATTTGCGGTAAAACTAATCGATCAGCGGTGCAGTCGACAGTTCCGTGCCTTCCCCCTTGAGTTGTCCGCTCAAGGGTACCAGTCTAAAACCCCAATAGAAACCCTGCTCTATTGTATGTTGCATGCATCCAGGTCAAACCTAGCCGGGATAACGTGTTGTCCACACAATAGGTTTTAAGATAGCCTCGTCAAAAGTCCATTGGGTTTCCCTGGAACCCAAAAGGACGCCTTCACGTTCTATGCATTTATTTGGAGAACTTAAATTCTCATTGCTAATTATTGGTGTTAAATAGTCGAGTACGGTGGGGGTAAGGGCCTAACCTTTTTTTTCTCTCCAGGAAACGAGGCACGAAGTCCCCATACTCAGCATGATCTAAAAGATGACAAGAGGTCCAAGCTTGGAGAAGGTCCTTCTGGGACCCAGTTAGATAGGATTTTCTTTTCCGCTTTACCAATGTAATAAGGCCGATGGCCATTAGTGATTTTATTTCTTGCTTATTTTTTTTGTATTTTTTTGGATTCGTCCATTTTTACATTAATAAAATGAGGCATTTAGTATTTAAGTTCTCCAAATCAATTTGTCGGTAGGCCTACCTCGGGCACAAAGAGGTTCCCCAACTTAGGATGCGTTTTACATTTTCGCATTACGTGTTTAAATTACCGCAATATTCTTTATAATCCTCACTGACTTGTTACCGTTTTGTTTTTGTTTCTTTCTATTATTCCCCTCCCCAAAGGTTGGTTCATGCACTCTAGCATTATATCCCAAGAGCTGGTCTATCAGGACAACCAAAGCCCGTCGAGCCTCGGGGTAGAAAGGCTAACAAAACAAACATTATTTACAGTTTATTTATTTAAAGCATTTCATTCCTTTTCACATTTTTAATTTCTGATAGAAAGAGCTCTTATGTTCGAACGTTTACTCAATTTATCAAAGCATTTCCAAATCTTACATTTACTTATATTCACTTGCTACTGTTTTCTTTCCCATTACTTTATTTTACACAACATTAATATTACTCATCTTGATGAACCGATTTTGTGACCTGCAACGAGGCAACGCAACAAACAGATTCCGAGTCAGACGAGGATGATATACCTGAGGATATTATTGAAGAAGTCGAGAACTTTGAGAATAGACCTAAGCCTAACTTGGATGAGACTGAGGTCATCAACCTGGGAAACACAGAGAATGTCAAAGAAACACGCATCAACATTCATCTATCGCCGTCAGAAAAGGAGGAATATACGGAATTTCTAAGGGAGTATGAGGACATATTCGCCTGGTCATATGATGACATGAATGGCCTCAACACATCTATTGTGGCCCATAAGCTGCCAACAAATCCAACATGCCCACCAGTGAAGCAAAAGCTCAGAAAATTTAAGCCAGACATGTGTTTGAAAATCAAAGAAGAGGTCACCAAACTGATCAACGCCAGAGTTCTTCGGGTGGTCGAATATCCTACATGGTTAGCCAACATGGTGCCTGTACCAAAGAAAGACGGGAAGGTCAGAGTATGCGTCGACTACCGGGATCTCAACCGGGCCAGTCCGAAAGATGACTTCCTCCTGCCAAATATACACATCTTAATTGACAATTGTGCCAAGCACGAGCTACAGTCTTTTGTGGATTGTTTTGCTGGTTACCATCTGATTTGGATGGACGAGGAAGATGCTGAGAAAACGGCATTCATTACGCCGTTGGGAGTATATTTCTACAAAATGATGACATTCAGTCTGAAGAATGAAGGGGCCACTTATATGAGAGTCATGACTACTATATTCCATGATATGATTCACAAGGAGATCGAGGTATATGTAGACGACGTCATCATCAAATCAAAGAAAGTTGTTGATCACATGGAAGATTTGAGAAAGTTCTTCAACAGGATAAGGAAATACAATCTGAAGCTTAACCCTGCGAAGTGTGCATTCGGGGTTCCTGCTGGGAAGCTGCTAGGGTTCATTGTCAGTTGTCGAGGAATAGAGCTAGATCCATCAAAGGTAAAAGCCATCCAAGAATTTCCACCACCAAAGAACAAAAAGGATGTTATGAGCTTCCTAGGACAGCTCAATTATATCAGCCGGTTCATAGCCCAATCTGCCGTCATTTGTGAGCCAATCTTCAAAATGTTGAGGAAGGATGCTGCGACCAAATGGACTGAGGATTGTCAAAAAGCCTTCGACAGGATCAAGGAATATCTCTCAACACCACCAGTCTTGGTACCCCCAGAGCCGGGTAAACCTCTGTTACTCTACTTGGCTGTATTAGACGGAGCTTTCGGTTGCGTTCTCGGGCAACATGACGAAATAAGGAGGAAAGAGCAAGAAATTTACTACCTCAGCAAGAAGTTTACTCCGTATGAGGCCCGATATTCTCTATTAGAGCGCACCTGTTGTGCTTTGACTTGGGTTGCACAGAAGCTGAGGCATTATTTCTGCGCTTACACAACGTACCTCATATCAAGGATTGATCCGCTCAAGTACATCTTTCAGAAACCTATGCCCACTGGCAAGCTGGCTAAATGGAAGATCCTGTTAAGTGAGTTCGACATCATTTACATAACTCAGAAGGCAGTCAAGGGACAAGAATTAGCCGATCATCTTGCTAAGAATCTTGTGGACGGAGAATACGAACCTATAAAAATGTATTTCCCTGATGAGGAGGTAACATTCGTAGGAGAGGACATTGCAGAATCCTACGACGGTTGGAGGATGTCCTTTGATGGGGCCGCAAACTTCAAAGGCGTGGGTATTGAAGCAGTCTTAATTTCAGAAACTGGTCATCATTATCCGGTATCCGCCAAACTCAGGTTCCCCTGCACCAACAATATGGCCGAATATGAGGCCTGCATATTTGGGCTTAACTTGGCCATCGACATGAATGTTCAGAAATTATTAGTAATTAGTGACTAGGACTTATTGATACACCAAGTTCAAGGAGAATGGGCGACCAAAAATTCCAAGATACTGCCATACCTACATCGTGTGCAGGAATTGAGAAGGAGGTTCACAAAGATTGAGTTTCGGCATGTTCCCAGAACCCAGAATGAGTTCGCCGACACAGTGGACACCTTGTCATCCATGGTCCAGCATCCAGATAAGAATTTCACTGATCCTATCTCGGAAGGGATTCACAGTCAGCCGACTTACTGTGCACACGTTGAAGAAGAATCAGATGGAAGCTTTGGTTTCATGATATTAAGGAGTACTTGGCGGAGGGAGAGTACCCAGAGCTTGCAAGCGCTACTCAGAAGAGCATTCTTCGAAGGTTATCAAACAATTTCTTTCACAGCGGAGGAATCTTATATAGGAGGACTCCCGATCTGGGTTTGCTAAGATGTGTCGAAGCAAAGGAAGCAACGAAGCTGTTGGAGGAAATATATGTTGGTACATGCGGTCCTCATATGAACGGGTTTGTTCTAGCAAAAAAGATTCTTAAGGCTGGTTATTTCTGGATGACCATGGAAACAGACTGCATCCAGTATGTCCGCAAATGCCATCGGTGTCAAATACTTGGGGATATGATAAAGGTACCTCCCGACGAGCTTAATGCATCAAGCTCACCCTGGCCGTTCGCCGCTTGGGGCATGGATGTTATTGGACCAATTGAGCCTGCTGCCTCCAACGGACATAGGTTCATTATGGTTGCCATTGACTATTTCACCAAATGGGTCGAAGCCGCATCCTACAAAGCAGTTACTAAGAAAGTGGTAGCCGACTTTGTCCGCGATCGCATTGTTTGTCGGTTTGGAGTTCCAGAGTCAATCATCACCTATAATGGTTCCAATCTCAATAGTGATTTGATGAAAGTAATGAGTGAAACCTTCAAGATCAAGCACAAGAATTCTACAACATACAGACCTCAAATGAACAGAGCCGTCGAGACTGCCAATAAGAACATCAAGAAGATATTAAGAACGATGATAGAAAAACACAAGCAATGGCATGAGAAGTTATCATTCGCTCTGTTGGGGTATCGTACCACGGTTCACACATCAACCAGGGAAACTCCTTACAGGTTGATATACGGCACAAAATCCATCATTCCTGCTGAAGTTGAAATTCCATCCCTGAGAATTATACAAGAAGCTGAACTCAGCGGCGCATAATGGGTATGAAGCCGTTATGAGCAGTTGACCCTCATAGACGGAAAGAGAATGAATGCGGTTTGTTAAGGGCAGCTATATCAGAACAGAATGGCGAGAGCCTTCAACAAGAAAGTCAAACCAAGACGATTCACACCGGGACAACTGGTGTTAAAGAAA
>ML268640.1:0-27155 GCA_005239495.1 Nicotiana undulata
TATATATATATATATATATATACTTTTTTCATTTTTCTGTATACAGGTTCAAAATTTTACAAGTTCCAAAGTTATGAGTTCAGACGTTTATGTGTTTCGACGAGTTTAGAAATTATAAAGTTTACGGGTTCGAAATTTCACGGTTTTGAAAGTTTTGCGGTTCAGAAGTTTATGAAATTATTGGGTTCGGAAGGTTGTTGGTTCGAAAGTTTATGGCTTCATGTTTATTGTATCAAAAATTATTTATGAATACACTTGAGAGAATATTTTCCTTAATTTGCGTACCAAACACCGGAAAATGAATAAGATTACTCCTTGTTTTCCAAGAAAATATTTTCTTGAAAAATATTTTCCACGGAAAACATTTTCCGTTATACCAAACACACCCTTTATCAAATACTATTTTCACTTGAAATTATTTTTTTACTTTTTTTTTCGAAATTTACAATTCTTATGTTCAAACGCCCATTAAAAATGATACTTTTGGATTTCAACATTCCTATTAGTAAAAAAAAAATCTCCGTCCTAATATTTTGATTCTAATTTTGTGATATTTTGACCACTAATTTTACAATATTTTTGTTCAAATATTAAATTATAAATATAATTTTAGAAAACAAAAAAATGAAATAAGGTATCAGCATTACTTTCACAATGTTATTTCTTTGTACTCTGATTATTAATATAAGACTCATATGGAATACTTAGGCCATTTGAACAATAAGTCAAAAAATAGTATTTGAAATTGAATTTGAAAAACAATATTTGTGACCGATACTATATCAATATTTGCACAAATAGAATTTGGTTGAAAGATTTGTCCCTTTTCCCCTCTCTTTTGTGTTTAAAGTTAAGTCAAAAAGATTATTTGTTATCTACTCATATACTTTTCAAACACTTCTCAATTTAATCTAAAGCATTGAGATACATACTAATGGTACATAGACTAAGCTGAGGGACCTATATGTAAAGATTGGAAAGTTTTGTCCTTAAAAAAAACTGTTAAGGCAGTTAGAGGGGGCTGTAATAAAAGGCCCACCCTCACGTGTATTTCTTGTTCTTCTTCTTAAGAGAAACTACAAAGCTTCTTCTTCATCTTTTCTCTCTATCTCCACTGTATTCTCACTTAGATTCGCTTGCATATTGCATTATCGTGTAGATTCAATAAACTTTATCATGGTATCAGAGCGGCGATCGTGATTCCATCGAGATTCAGGCAAAACACAGAAGATCGGAGCTCCGACGAAGTTGAATTTCAGATAGCCATGGCGGGAAACGAAGTTGCATCTCTAAATCACAAATCATCCATTGTTTCTCCAACCATGCTCCAGGACTCGTCCTAATACTGCTCAAACTCACAGGGCCAGATAAATATGCTCTATGGAGTAGAGAGATGAAATTAGCGCTCCAGGGGAAAGTAAGCTAGGGTTTGTGGACGGAACTTGTGTGAAGAGTATGTACAGAGGAGAATTGGTCGAACAATGGGAAAAATATAATGCGATCGTGTTGTCATGGATTGGGAGCACTGTATCAAGTGAATTGATGCCGAGTATCGTCTATGCCTCTAATGCAAGGAATGTGTGGAATTATTTCTAGGAGAGATTTGATCGATCAAATTTGACGAGGATTTATCACCTCTGGACAACTATCGTAACCCTAAGGCAAGGTACTGACTCTGTCACAAGCTATTTTTCAAAAATGAAGGACTTGTGGGATGAATTAGATGTGTTAGTACCACTGTCTTCGTGTGAATCTCGACCCTTAGTGGAACATCTAAGATCTCAATGTTCACTGCAATTTCTTATGGGGCTAAATGAAAGTTATAGCAACATAAGGAGCAATGTGTTAGCTAAGAGGCCTGTTGTGGCTGTTAATGAAGCCTATGCCATAGTGACTCAAGAGGAAAGTCAGAGGTTTTTAGGTGTTGTTGATACGCATAGAGAACCACTCACCATGTTAGTAGGGAAAGGCCAGGACTTTAGAGCAAGAAATCCTGGAGTCATTTGTGAACATTGTGGATATAAAGGACATCTTAAGGAGAATTGCTTCAAAATAATTAGATATCCAGCTGACTTTAAGAGCAAGAGGAAGAATCAGCCTGCATGAGGAAAGGTATATGCTAACAATGTGAATATGAATGCAAATAGTGAGGAAGGGAAACCAATGAATGTGCAGATACAAGGAGCATGACAGATTTTCACATAAGAACATTATCAATAGCTGGTGAGGTTGCTGTCCAAACCAACAACTGCAGAAAGTTCTAATAATTTTGCAGGTATAGTCTCTCTGTTATCTGATGCAGGTATCTGTGATTGGGTAATAGATACAGGGGAAACACATCATGTCGCACACTGTAAGGATATTCTAAACAATGTTAGAAGGGCAGGTGACCAAGGGAAACATGGAGTACAACTTCCTAGTGGAAGCAAATCGCAAATAACTCACACAGGAGAGGCCTTCATATTAGGCAATAAGACAGTAAAAAATATTATATATGTGCCAGATTTTAAATTTAACCTGTTGTCAGTATCTAAACTCACAAAGGATCTCTATTGCTCAGCCACATTCTTCCCTGATTTCTGTATATTACAGGATCTCTACAGTGGCAGGGTGACGGGGATTGGTAGAGAGAACAATGGTTTGTACTTGCTTAAGGAGAACATAACAGTGGCGGGTGCATGAGTTTTCCTGAGAAAGGGAGAAGAAACTAAACTTTGGCATTTAAGGTTAGGACATGCTTCAATGATGGCAATGCATCGTATCCCAAAGCTACCGAATAAAGTTGATGTGCAGGTACAAAAGGACTGTCAAATATGTCCACTAGCTAAACAATGTAGGCTAAAATTTCATGTTAGTAGTATTAGTTCTACTGGAATTTTTCAACTTGTTCACTTAGATGTTTGGGGACCTCACAGAGTACTTACATATGATAGAAAGAATTACTTTGTTACTATTGTTGATGACTATAGTAGGTACACTTGGGTGTGTTTTATTCAGTCAAAAATTGAAGTACTAGTTGTAATAAAGAACTTTGTTGCAATGATTCAAAATCAGTTTGGTATGATTGTCAACTTGTTAAGGTCAGATAATGGTACTGAGTTTTTTAATTCTCAATGTAATAAACTGTTGGCTACCTTAGGAATAATCCATCAGAGGTGTTGCCCGTATATCCCTCAACACAATGGTACAATTGAAAGAAAGCATATGCATATATTGGAAAAGGCAAAAGCACTGAAGTTCCAAAGCTCAGTGCCAATAAGGTTTTGGGGGGATTGTGTAAGAACATCCGCCTATCTGATAAACAAATTTCCCACAGGAGTATTACAGGGGAAGTGTCCTTATGAATTGTTGCATGGAAAACCAGCAAAAATAGACCATCTAAGAGTATTTGGATGTCTTTGTTTTGCAAGAAATTTACCTGGAGGGGATAAATTTTCACCAAGGGCAAGGAGATCGATTCTAGAAACACAAAATGGGTACAAGTTGTATGATCTAGAAAGCAGAAGAATATTTGTCAGCAGAGATGTAACATTCAGAGAACATATTTTTCCTTTCAAGGAAGGAATGCAAATTGAAGAAGAAGACCTCTTCCCAAATACTACACCATAAGTTGTTCCAACTGACCTTATGCCTGACCAACCTGCTCTTCATTCAACTACTGAATAACAACTTCCAAATGAGAGAGTGACAACAGTAGATTCAGAAACCACACCAGCAGTAGCTGATTCTGAACAAGAAGCCACCATTGAATAAGCAACAATAGATGATTCTGAACCAGCTGTGAGTCCAATAGCAGAGACTGATGATGTTGAGGATCAAACAGACACAAGCCAACTACCTGATGATGCTTTGCATACCAGAAAATCCAACAGAGTTTCAAGACCCTCATTTGGCTAAAAGATTACATTACGACATGCAAATCACAGTCCAAGCCACACTGTATCTCCCACTTTGTATCCTACAGTCATTTATCTAACAATTACCAGACCTATTTAGGAGTGTTTACAGCAGAAGTTGAACCTAAATCCTTCAAGGAAGCATGCAGGAACAAGAACTGGATAGAAGCAATGTCCCAAGAAATTAAGGCTCTTGAGGACAATGCTACTTAGGAGATAGTTGACTTGCCATTAGGTAAGAGAGAAATATAATCTAAATGGGTGTTCAAGATCAAGTACAAAGCAAACGGGGAAATAGAGAAATACAAAGCTAGATTTGTGGCAAATGGTTATACTCAAATAGAAGGTTTGGATTATCATGAAACTTTCTCTCCGGTGGCCAAGATGGTAACTGTGAGGACAGTGATCAACATTGCAGCATCAAGAGGTTGGACTTTGTTCCAAATGGATGTGAACAATGCATTTTTGTAAGGAGACCTCTATGAGGAAGTCTACATGGACTTACCTCAGGGTTTCCAAAAACAAGGGGAGAATAAGGTGTGCCAACTACTCAAATCTCTATATAGACTTAAACATGCCTCAAGGCAATGGGACATTAAACTTACTGAAGCTTTACTGGAAGGTGGTTACTCTCAAAGTGCTCATGATCACTCTCTATCACTAAGAAAACAGGTCCTCACATTGTTATAATCCTGGTGTATGTGGATGATTTGCTAACTGGCAGCAATGTAGAACTGATAGAGGAGGCTAAACAAACTCTACACAGCTCCTTTAAGGTGAAGGACCTACGAGAACTTCGTTATTTCTTGGGCATAGAAGTTCTAAGATCAAAGGAAGGGATACTGCTCACTCAAAGAAAGTATGCTTTGCAATTGATCTCAGAAGCTGGACTTGCAACAACCAAACCAATCTCTACTCCCACTGAAATGAATCAAAAATTGACTACCATCGACTATGACAAGCATGTAGGAGTGAAGGGGGATGAGGAACTGGAAGACATTGGAAGCTATCAAAGACTTATTGGGAAGCTACTCTACCTAACCATTACTAGACCAGGCCATAACTTTGCAGTTCAAGTACTTAGTCAATTTATGCAACACCCCAAACAATCCCATTGGGATGCAACATTGTGTGTGGTCAGATATGTAAAATCATCTCCAAGGCTTGGAATTTTGCTAAGTACTGGTCCTATCAACAACATATCTGCTTATTGTGATTCTGACTAGGCCTCTTGCCCAAATACTAGGAGATCAGTCACAGAAAACATCATCAAATTGGGTGATTCTCTACTTTCCTGGAAGTCCAAGAAACAACAAACTGTGAGTCGAAGTTTCGCAGAGGCTGAATAAAGGAGTCTAGCAGCAGTAGAAACAGAAATTACACGGTTTCTAGGACTGTTGAAGGAGCTTCAAGTTCATGTCCATCAACTAGTTCCTCTGCATTGTGACAATAAGGCTACTTTACAAATAACAGCCAATCCCATCTTTCATGAAAGAACCAAACACATTGAAATAGATGCCATTTTGTTCGAGAAAAAATCAAGGCTGGACAATTGACACCACAATACATTTCTACCAGTCTACAACAGGCTGACTTTATGACCAAGGGTCTAGGATCAGCACAACATCATTTTATTTTGTCCAAGCTTGGTGTGCTTGATGTATTTCACCCGCCAGCTTGAAGGGGAGTATTGAGATACATACTAATTGTACATAGACTAAGCTGAGGGACCTATGTGTAAAGATTAGAAAGCTTTGTCCTTATTAAAGGAAAAGCTGTTAAGGCAGTTAGAGGGGCTGTTATAAAAGGCTCACCCTCACGTGTATTTCTTCTTCTTCTTCTTCTTCTTAAGAGAAAATACAAAGCTTCTTCTTCATCTTTTCTCTCTATTTTCACTGTAGATTTCTCACTCAGATTCACTTGCATGTTGCATTATTTTGTAGATTCGATCAATTTTATCGTAAAGCTTTTTATTTATGCATATTATTTATCAAGAACTTGATTAGAGATTCAGAATGTGAATAAGCAGGACACACACTCGTCTGATATGCTTCTAGAATTTTATACTACTTACGAATTCCCAAGCCACTTGAGTTTATGATAAAATTTTCTTTACTTCATTTTGTAACTTTCCTTTTAAACACATCGAGTCAAACACATGCCACTGAAAGACTCTACGTGAGACGTAAATTGGCTGCCAAAAAATGTAAAGTAAATAATAGGATATACAATTGGCCAGATCTAGTATACATGCAGAGTAGTTGAGGTTGGCGACTCTCCCAAGATTCCCTCATATGAGATTTCCTCGGAAGAGGATCAAATTGTCCCTTGCGAACTGTGTGATGCACTAAATGTAAGTTTTATACAAATATCAATTGCTTATCGTGTAGTATATTATTTATGCAAACGCAAGTACATGAATAATTAAGTTAATAGGGTGACATGTATTCGCACCTCACTCACACTTATAAGATGTTAACCTTCACGTTGAAATTTACAAATTCTTGTGATTATTGCCTATAGTTCTTCTTTTTATTTTGAAATTTTCTTATAGACATCCTTTATCTTTTCCTGAAATTCTCCTTTAAACACTTAGTTGCAAAAAGAAAATAAAGACTGCTCTAAATAGGTAATTACCATGCACTTTGCCACAAAGAATTTCATAATTAGCTTTTTTGTTGCATCGTTTATGTTTTCAGTAAAATGATAATGCTTTCATAAATGAAAATATCATACATGTGGGCATGAGGTGGGTATAATGATTATATTGGTTCGTTCGATGCGAGTTAAACGTCTCATTTTGTTTTGGGGCGTGACAACGACATAACGACTCTAATAGAGTTGCAAATAATTGAAGCAAACCTTAGCAATTTGTGAATTCTTTTGGTATACTTCAATTGCTTCTTCTTTTTATTTTTTTTCATTTTTCTTGTCCGAAGTATTTGTCAATTGCTAAAGTTTTGCAGATTGAGTAGGCCAATAGGGTGGGTGGCCTGCCTCTGCTCTCTTTAGGTTGCATTTTGGTTGAGAAATTATTCTTTAAAATAGCAGGCGTCTCTAATCGGCTTCATAGATTTCCTTTTTGGCTGCCAACTTCAACAGTCACCATAGCAAAAAAAATTCATTTTGCTTGGCCTTATCTCTGCGTTTGATTAAAATACACTATACTGGCCTATTTTCTTAATTATGGGATCCATTTTCGTCAAGCAACTTAATGTTATATATATACAAGTACTTGCATATATGTCTATTGCCAGCATAATAATCTTCTCTAAAGCTTATTACTAGCGAATACGCCTCATTCCCAAATTAGTTGGATCAGTTGCATGACTATTTTACGCTAACCATCAACCTTTAACAACAGTTATCCTTTTTGCGCAGCACCTTAAGCAGAATCAGAAGTAGCCTCTCTGCCCTTCCAGGGGTAGGGTAGGTTGCGTACTTCTTACCCTTCTCACACTCCACTTGTGGGAAACTACTGGGTTTATTGTTGTTGTTGCCTTAGGCAGAGTTGGAAGAATTTGAGAAACTATGTGTAGGTGGACGGTTATTTAAGCTGGAGAAGCAGGGCACATGCTAAATTACTTGTAACTTCGATCTTTCAAGAATTTTGCATGTGCTCTTGCTCTCCAGCTTAATTCTCTCGCCAATTCCAGCACTCAAATCTCAGTTGTAATATCTCCTAAATGCTAAGCGTGGAGTGCAGGTAAGTCCTTTTTCATTCACTGTACACTTTAGCCACACCATTCTTTTCATTTTCTTCCAAACTACTGCTGATATTTAATACTGAACAGATACCCAACTGCTGATATTTACAAAAATTAAGCTTGAATGACTACAGAATATACATATAAAAGTTGAAGAATACTCTGACTGCCAAAATAACATTAACATTCAGCCACAGAGAACTGTCCTCTCAAGGCAATATACAACATTATATACCGAGACAACCAGAATTAATAGCAAAGTACTAGCAAGGCTAACAAATCCCAATGATATACTATGTACAAGAATAAATTGTATAAATATGATTGTAACACGCGCATACCTCAAGCTCTGGCTGAATAAAATGTGGTTGAAGCTGCACACCATAACTTTAATATCTTTGAGAGACTTATCTAGGCTTTGAGTCCTTTCCCTTGCTTCTAAATGACGACAAGGAAAAGAATGGTCTCGGTGCTGTGAAACAGTAAGAATAAATAGAAGTTATAACATGTAAATACTTGAAACGCTGGAGCACAAAAAATTTTATAAGCTGCAAAAGGGTTTTCTGCAATATAAAATATCGGTAAGTTCAAGATTTGTTAGAAATCTGATACTAATATGCTACTGTTGATCAATGAAATACAGCTTTAAGGCATTGGCTAATAAACAAGACAATTACATGCATGAAACAACAGTACTTCTTGTGTTAATAGGGGAATAGTCTATGATTCAGGAATCATGAAGAATATATAAGTCAAGAAGATAGTTGCATAAAAAACTGTGAGCTGTTTTTTAGAGTTATGAAGTAAAGTGACAACTCTGCCAATGGAGGCTCTTACTTCTTTCTTTTCTTCCTTTTAACTGCAATTATTTTATAGTTACCCAGGTGCATATTTTTTTTTCCATGGTGCCATTTATTGAAGAAAAACAAAAGCACAGAGGAATAAGTTGGGAATGACCAACGATATACTAAATGTTCACCGTTTATTGAGCTCCCTGATAAATGATCCTCCCTCAATTTGAAGTTAGCTGGAGGTACCGGAATAGAACTGTGCAAGGATTGAACTGCGAGAAAGATAGATCATTGAGTCAATAACTTAAAATCAACAAACTTCCTACACATAGTTGTAAAGGAGTACTGAAAAATTCTCATTTGCATTTGCATACTCCAATTTCATGACCTTAACTTTAAACTCCACTATCTGAAGTTCTTACACATGTTTCCTTGTCTATTACACAGAATTAGAAGAAACTGAAACAAAAGAAACAAAGCCAACTTTGCGAAACTTCCAGCGGAAACAGATAAAGTTGGAATGACTAAGGGTCTTCCCAAGTTTTCCTATGCAATTAAAATCTGATATCCTCCCTGGATTTTCCCTAATTGGAAACACCAGAAAAATCTGTATTTGTACTCTCAAGCGCTAACTGCTACTCTTTCAGATCCTAATCTAGAAAAACAAATATGGCGAAGAACCATCAAAGACAGTATAAGCAGAATTGAGCACCACAAGCTAAAGCTGCAGCATCTGATACATTATTTTCCTGTGGAAACCACATGTATATCTGAATTGTGCAATGCATGATCAATCACACGCCTTTTCCTTTACAAGGATCATTTTGACAATATATTAAAATTATTGTCGAATAAGTAAACTCTTCGTCTTCACCTCTGTGAAGCAGTTGTGTTTTATTATTCAGAAAAGTCCAAGTTCTTCAATAAGTTAACCTGCAATTTTAGTTCCCTCAGCTCATAACATGTGGTAATAATCAAGATAGTATCTCATAAACTAGAGCACGAAAAGCATTTCATGAACATGGTGCTTCTGGAATACACATATTAAACGCTTAAAGACGAAACTGAGACAATTAACAAGTAAAAGAGTTGAATCAATTTTGGGGCAGCTATTAAATATCCATCAAAAGGAAACAAGACAGTTTTGTTTAATAACATGAAACATCACATCTCACCTTGTTCGTTGAAAAACTCATCCTCATATAAGCAAACATCAGATCGATTAAGAGTATCGTGTCCATTTCCAGTGCCATCATCTCTTTTACAAGTAGTTGCAGTAATCCAGTCTTTAACCAAACTATCTGCTCCATGGTTTTTCTTCCCAAATTTTAATAACCGTTTAAATCCTCTGGCCTTATCCTTGCGAGATTGACTTTGAGAAGATTTTACTACATGGATTGGTTTCTGAGTCGCCATTCCCCATTTCTTCCTCACTCTGGCAGCTGAATCACTCTCCATTGGACCCATAAAATGTGAATTATAGGATGCAGGACTTCCCACAGGAGAGTCTGAAGCATCAACATCAGACATATCATGAGGATAAGAAAAAGGGTGACGATGAGGACTACTTTCTCGCGGTGACTGGTGTGCAAATCTACCAGAAAGGAAGCTAGAAGGCACAGAAGAAGGTGATCTCAGGAAATCTCCAAATTCTGAACCAGAATTTACCAACTTCTCTATCTCATGGCTCAGTCTTGGTGTCCTATTATCAAATATTTCCTCAACTGCAGATATCATGTTCTCGAAATCTTCCTCATCTATATTCACTGAGTTCTCAGAATCCAATTCCATATCATCATCATTATCCTCATCCTCATCATCATTATGCACAAACTTAGATACAATATTAGAACCCCTTGTCTCAATTAAACCACCTCTTGAACTGAACTCAGCATCTTTTGCCTTCTTTAGGAAAGTCTTCGAATCGGAAATGTTCGGAAATTTATTACTGAGACTCTGCTCCATCATGTCCTTCCCAGTTTTGAGAGGTGCCAAACTAACACCCTCAGAATTCAAACCAGAGTTTTTTCTTAAGGACTGTGAGTGCAGTAAGTTGTTACGGGAATAGTTCCTGGATTGTGAACGAGTAGTCATTTTACCAGCCGGAGAAGAAGGCTCTGAGTTTTCCTTTCTCAAGTAAGACAAGTTTGGAACAGAACGTGCAATTGGACTTTCAGGTTGAAATTTTCGGCGACAAGAAGGACTACTAGAAGCCTTCACTGGAGACCTTGGAACAGATGCTACTATGGCGCGAGGTGTAGATGAAGTTTTCATAGGTAAACATTGTTTCTTCCTATGAGCAGTATGTTTAGAAACTTCTTCTCCAGGCTTATGTTCTCCATCATCACTTTGTCCTAATTCTGGTTTTTGCTGTCAAATGGAACTTTTTTCAAGATTGGTGACTATAGGAATAAGAAACAGAAATGTCTACACATTATGTGCTATGTTTAATTGCTGTAAACTATTGGTAGAAGGGAACTAGAATTATACCTGGTCTCTGCTAAAACTTGAACTGGAATTAAATGATCTGAGTCTGTGCATAGTCTTCATTTCAGCTTTACTCCTCTCAAGGCTATCCTCCATAGCTTTCAGCTTGGCTTCTTTCTCTGCTCCCTTAGAATCCCATTCTTCCTTAAGTTTTGCATCCCTTTTCTGCATATACATATCATAAAATTTCCCCGGAGAACCAACCGCAAAACTATTTACCTCATCAGAAGAGTTCCTATCAGGTTCCCTAAACGAACAATTGTCAAACACTTGATCGACAAAAGCATTATCCAATACAGAATTACTGTAGGATGAAGTTGCTGATGGCCAACTTTGCATGTAACTATGCCTACTAATTCTGCTGATAGAATTAGATTGATTTCCAGGAGGAGTACGTAGTTTATGCTCGGCGAAAAGCCTTTCGAGTTCATTTGCTTTCATTTTCAACTCATCATTCAGTTCCTGGTTTCCTTTTGATTGACGTACCCTTTGAAATGAGTCAAGTCCCTGTTCAGCCATATCAAAGTCAAATCCGATGCCTTTTCCACCTCGGTCTCGCTCGAACAATAGAGAGACACAATGGATGACCCTTTGCTCGAACTATATATAGATTTTTCAAATACAACGAACAATATATATTATTCACGTGTAATATAATTGAGCTAAATCCTAAATTCACATTATAAAAATTGAGGAAATTAAATAGGCCGTGATTCAGGTTGATGAGGAGGAGTGTTCTCCTCCTCCTCCTTATCAACAATGGTGACCCTTCTCCTGTTTTAATTTCTCTCAATTTCAACGCTCAATTTTCTGATACGTCGCTGAGAAGGTAGGGGAGAGGGTTGCTGACACGTGGAAGAATCTGATTGGTCGAGGTAGAGGAGGTGTTGCTTTTATTGCGTTGAGAGGGATTCTCGGCAAGGTAGAATGGGGCAATAATGGGGCTCCAATTGGTCGTTGATCCAGAGAAATGGGGACCTCGTTGATGGACATGTCCAATCCATAACAACAATATATCGTATAGTTCCAACTTCCAACGTCTATTCCCGCCACTTTGCATGGTTTATAGATATTCTTATATATAAATTTGTCGCAGAAGATGGAACTGCATATATATATGGTATTCTTGAAAGGAAATGGTACAAATTTGTCCCCATGATATTCAGAATTGTTCAATTTTATTCTAACTAATTACTACCTGTCTACTTTTATTTTAGCAAAACAAGAGAAAGATAATTTTTTTCTTGTTTTATCCTTATCACTAATTATTCATTTTTAAAAAGAATTTTCAAGACTTTTTAAAATGTTATCATAATTAGCGGTTATATAGTAAAATATATATTACAATTATTATTTTTTAAGAGGCGTAAAAAGTCCAAAGTACAAGGTAAAGCGAGCAGTACACTTTTGGTCAACTTATGCTTTTGTAGTTAGCAAATTAACTCGTATTTGTCTTTACTGTTAATGAGCTCAATGAGATGGACTCCATTTGTACAAAATTTTCGAGAATAAAAGGTCCAACTGCCGTTTCACTTCTGAATAGTATAATTTAAAAGTACTTTCATGTTGGAGCTTTTTCAGAGGTCCTGGAAAAAAATAGACTTCTTCATAAATGACGGGATATATTAGACCAAAAGTTTAACGAGGATAAATTAAGTGGCAAAGTTTGGACTAATATAGGGAAATTAAAATTTAGCCCTTTACCATTATAGAAATTGCATCTCACCTCCTTCCACAACCAAATTAAATAACATTCCGTAAAATGAGCTTCTAATTTTAATGTTAGCTCAGATTCTTTATATTATAGGAATATCGGTTACGTAGAAAAATTTTCCGTCCAATAATATAAATTAAAATAAATAAGTTGGTTATGTTACAAACGAAATAGAAAACTACACATCACATTAAGTTAACAAATATTTTTCTTACACTAATTAATATAAAGTTCCTGTAATAGTTGTTCTCATAAGGAAGTATTTATTACAAGCAGGGGCAGATTTAGGACGGGAAAGGATTCACCCAAATCTCTTTCGTGCATATAAGGAAAAAATTGATTTGTACCACTATTTTTTTATATTTTGAATCCGTTTGGCATAACTCAAAAGCTTAGCTCAGTCTTCAAGAGGATACAAAATCTTTGTAAAATCGCTAGTTGAATTTCCACTGGCCACATTTTGTTTTAAATGCTTAACTTCTAATTTTTTAACCCCTTAGTAAAAATTCTGACTCTGCCACTGATTACAAGCTAAATTCTCAGAAGATGTTCGTGTTTGTGAAATTATACATATACTTGATATTAATTTCTTCCCTTTCTTCTTTCCCAACTTGCTTTAATTACTGTTTGAATTGAATTATAAACCTGTAATAGCAACGGCGTCTATGGCTGCTTTATAGAGATTTATCCTTCAGACAAGTCCTGACTACTCCGGTTTAAAGAACTAGATATCGTATGGTCTTTCAAAATTCAAATTATTGATCAAGAAAGTATTTTAATCTTTACTAAAACCATATAGATATGGTGATGATTTTCTTCTCGCTACGTAGAAATGGTGTAGAATAGAAAGGGAATTATAGAGACCTAAATAAAAAAAATAAAAAAAGAAGAAGCTAAGGGACCGAGATCAAATTTGTTAATCTAAAATCAAAATTGACTTCCAAATAAGCAGAGCTTATCCTGTCAAACCTACTTAAAAAATCAATAATTTAGTACTCCCTCCGGTCCAAAATAAGTGATTTTTTTGGCTTTTTTTTGTGGTCCAAAATAAGTGATTTTTCCAGATTTCAAGAATGAATCAATTATTCTTTTTCTATATTGTTACCTTAGCAAAACGAATTGCATTGGGGAAACTTCTTTTCAATGTTAAGTGGATGCTAAGAAGACAATTCATATGGCAAGAAAAGTATCATGTTCTATTTCACGGATATGGTAAGTGAAATTTGGTGTGGAATCAACTGCAAGAGGACAAGGAGCATTATGCCAATGGATAAATAGGAATAGAAGTGAAGGAAGAATTGTATGAGAAACTCAAAAAGATATAGAAGATGATCTTGTTTTGTAAGTAGGAGAAGGATGAGAATGTATTTTGAATAGGAACTAGTTGATTGTATGAGAAAGAATGAACAAGCCATAATTTATATTGTTTTAACTTTTATGTGATGTTTGTTTGACTGTAATAGGATTATATAAAATGTAATAATGGAGCAAATGTGGAAAAAAGTCAAAGGTTGTTAGACAATATTTTTTTCTGTCCTATTTCACTTTGATTCTTTCCTTCATTTTGTATGGAAAGAAATTTATGTTATAGGAACAGTACTTACCTTACAAACTAAAAACTATTAATAAAAATTGAAACTAATAGGAGAAATACATTTTTTGCCTTAGCTCTATATCTTAGTTATGCATTAAGAATTGAATTACTGTGGTTGGCATAACGTTTAACCTTTAATTTGTGTACAGTTATCAACTTTAATTTAGTCTTTGGACTTATAGATCGGATGAAATTTAGTACATATATAAATCAAACAAACTGCACTTACAGTTCTTTTTTGACAACTAGGGATAATATATTTAAAGTTACGAAATATTGTCCGTTGAATGATTTAAAAGACTACAAGTCTTAAGGACATTTGTATTGCTCAAGTTGGCTAGTTTACAACATACTTCAGTACTAATATTTTTGATAAAATAAACATAACTCACCCTATCTGTTGCCAGATCATTTATAACATAAGGGGGTAGTTTACCAAGCGGTTGATGTTCCCTAGAATGATTGAGCTTATGGGCCACTTTATTCCCCTCCATGAAGTTATGGCTGATTGACGGCTGGTTCAACTGGAGCATTAACCACCTCCAAGTGTAAAGAATCGAATTGTGAGGAACACAATCAGAATTTCGTACTTTAATTACCTCTGTTGTGTCAGTTTCGATGACCAAAGGTGTGTATCCGTTTGTAAGTGCGATGCTGAGTACTTCCTTGAGTGCCTCTAATTCAGCCCGGAGAGGGGAGCTTGAGGGGCAGTTGCGTTAGTAACCCATTATCCACTTACCATCATGATTTCTAAATACCCCTCCTATGCCTCGTAGGTTTATTTTTTCCTTGAATGCACCGTCTATGTTTAGTTTGAAAAATTTTGGTTGTGGTTTGTGCCATGCAACTTTTATTGCATGAGAATGAAAAGTGGGTTGCTTTTTTTGAGTGAGAAGCTTATACTCTATTGCTAGGGCTATGGCGTGAGTGGGGTTACAGTTCATAGTCATGTTTGAATGGTTATTATTATTATGGTTGTCATGCAAGGTGAGGGGAGGGAGTCTTATTATTCAAATTTCTAGCTTTTTGTAGACAGTGGGTAGCATTCTGATGGGTAGAGCTATTTAAGCCCCTCTTAGTCCAGTAATTAAGGACTGCTTTGTTATTTGTAAAAATTTGTTCAATGGATTCATTTTCATCTTTACACACTGAACAAGTTGGATCAATGTTCAAGCCTATATGGTGAAGGTAGGATCGAGTAGGAAATTTACCGTGGAGACATTTTTACAACAAAATTTTTTATCTTATTTGGGCAGCTCATATCCCAATCTAACTAAAGTCTGTTGAATTTTTGTCACTTGAGCTAATTAGTTTATAGCAACTTTTTGAAGAAAATTTTCCGTCCCCCGTTAGCTCCCTAAACATTGAGCCATTTGAGTATTCTATAGGCTGTATAGATAGGATACTATTTCTGACTTGTTGGGGTAGATCAAAGGTGATTTTTTCAGCTCCCATTTATTATTATTCAATATCTTTGATGGTAAGGTTGTTGCAAGACATTGTGAGAGGGCCTTCCACTAGTTGCCTAAGGTTTGAGGGCTTAGGGATCCAGTTCGATTCCCAAATTTTCATAGTTGGTTTAGTGTGAGGAATCCATTTTAGTCTCTTATTACATATCTCCCACCCTTTTATCACACTTTTCCATATAAAGGAAGTGTTTTTAAAATTCTTGGTGGAGCCATAAATTGATGAGAGAATTTTTTACCAAGAATAATTTGTGTTGTGGATGAGTCTCCAAGTGAGGTTTGCCAAAGTTACTAGATTATTTTCTTTTGCTGAGTGAATACCAAGTCCCCCGTTGCTCTTGTCCCTTGTCATTGTTTCCCAAGCAACTAGGTGATTTTTTTTTTTGGTGTTTTGTAACGACCCGACCGGTCATTTTGAGAATTTAAACTCCGTTTGGTGGCGTAAGGTTATGAAAAACTTCACATTAGGTATACCGACCTGCGTGCATGGTTGGATTCAGTTACCGGATAATCCAGAGTCGAATTGGGAGGCAAATTTCAATTTTTGAAGTTTAAATGAGGGGAGTTGATCGGAGGGTTGACTTTTGTGTAACGGTCTCGGAATGAGTTTTGGGTGATGTCAACAGCTTCATATGATGATTTTGGACTTAGGCGCGCGTCCGGAATTGCTTCAGTTAGGAGGCGAGTCAGTAGATTCATTGAGGGGCTCAGGCATGATATTCGGTTCAGCAGGACTCGAGAGTTAGAGTCGGATGCCTCGTTTCAGCAGGTAGTAAGGATCGCTCGCCCGTTAGAGGGCATGTGGG
Source organism: Nicotiana undulata (assembly GCA_005239495.1). NCBI lineage: Eukaryota > Viridiplantae > Streptophyta > Magnoliopsida > Solanales > Solanaceae > Nicotiana > Nicotiana undulata. The sequence continues at coordinate 16,462 of ML268640.1, forward strand.
ACCGGGAGTGGGAGTACAGACGAGATCAGGAAAGAGAGTTCAGGGAGGCGAGGAGGCCTCATACACCGGAGAAATCTACTGGTCCTTATTATGGAGGCAAGGTACGAAACGGTAGAGGTTTTGTGGGCCAACCAGTTCAGTTTGCACTACCATCTTCGCATGGGGTTTCAGGTACTCATGGGTCTCAGAGGACTTGTATTGTATGGTTTCCACAACCATGTTAACAAAGGGGTTGTTTTTAGCGTAGAGATGTTAGCCACAGGGTGAGAGATTGTTCCAGGATTTCAGGCAGGTGTGTTACAGTAGGGTAATCAGGTGAGTTGAGGGCGCCCAAGAGGGGGAGGCCCGACCCATTGATGTGTTGCATATAGTAGGCTAGAGGCCGTTGTGTCAGATGTTATCATACAAGTATGTTTTGATCTGCTTCATAGGGGCACCGTTTGTATCTCACTATAGTTTTGTTGGTCGGGATGAGTTCCCTTATTTGTTGCTTTATTGATAAATGAGTTTCATGTTTTGCACTCTATTTTCGTGTTTGCTCCTAATGAGAGATTCTATTAGTAGTAGCCCGTGTCTATCGTTGTTTTTATTCATCCTTGATAGTAGTGAAACTGGAAGTGGGTCCTTGTTGTTCTTCGTGGTAAGCTTTATGTGATTTTCTTAAGTATTTTGTTTACGAGCTGTGATTGATACTCCATCGAGATGTGAGTTCAGTTAGCGTCATGATTTTATCAGCCGAGATGAGTTAGTGGAGGAATTTCAATTGGTATGATGTATTTTCGGTATGTGATTCAGAGTTGAGGGCGAGGTCCTCGTGATATTTGTGATTCGATATGTTTGGACTGGGCTGAGTACCGCGGTGGAAATTTTATCAGGATGGGATCCTTGTGATTTGTTCATATGCTTTGCTTTTTCCCTGTTATATCGCTTTTGGTAAGTCAGTATTGATAGAGGGTTATGCATATGGGCTTGTTTGATAGTTCCTTTATATGTTCTATATTCATATTCAACCATTTCGTTATGTGCTCCTTTAGTTTTAGCTTCCGAGATGTGTGCCCGGTGGTGTTAGTTGTGGCCTGGTGATTCGAGTGTTTAATAATGAAGTCTTCGTGTTTATTGAATCATTATCAGTATTATGGGGTTTGGAACAGAGTCCGCTCAGATGTGGGGCTAATGGCCAATGTTGAGTTGATTTCGGGCAGCTATTGCGATCAAAAGTGTTATTTGAGCCTATGTGTAATGTGCTATGTTGTGTGGTCGTGCCTCCTGGGTATAGTTGTGAGTTGATACAGCTGGTTGAGGCTAATGCCGGATACAGATTTAGAATCGGGTCTTTTGGAGATGAGTAGAAGGTGAGAAATTGAGGTATGAGGCTTATTGGTGGTGATGGGAAAGCTATATTGCAGTTGTGATTGCGTCATCAGGCTTATGTACGTTGGGGTGACTGGGATCACCCGCGGATGTGTGTTAGAAGTGTGCAATCAGTGATTGGACGAGTTCAAGGTGAATCTTGGCACATTCGAGGACGAACGTTTGTTTTAAGAGGGGGAGAATGTAATGACCTGACCGGTCGTTTTGAGAATTTAAACTACGTTCGGTGATGTAAGGTCATGAACAACTTCACATTGGGTATACCGACCTGCGTGCGTGGTTGGATTCAGTTATCGGATAATTCGGAGTCGAATTGTGTGCAAATTTCAATATTTGAAGTTTAAATGAGGGGAGTTGACCAAAGGTTTGACTTTTGTGTAAACGGTCTCGGAATGAGTTTTGGGTGATGTCAACAGCTTCGTATGATGATTTTGGACTTAGGCGCGCGTCCGGAATTGGTTTTGGAGGTCCGTAGAGTATTTTGAGGTAATTTGGCGAATGTTAGAATTTCGGCGATTTCGGCCGATAGATGAAATTTTGATATCGGGCTCGGAACGGAATTCTGAGAGTGGCTGTAGGTCCTTCGTGTCATTTATGATTTGTCTGCAAAATTTCACGTCATTCCGGGTTGAATTGATAGGTTTCGACGCGAGTCTTGATAATTGAAGTTTTGTAAATTTATAAGTTGATTTCTTTGTTTGATTCGTCGTTTTGGTGTTGTTTTATGTGATTTGAAACCTCGAGCGAGTCCGTGTTAGGTTATATGACATATTGGTGTGATTAGACGGGGTCCCGGGGGCCTCGGGTGTGTTTCGGATGGGTTTCAGGTCAATTTTCCCTATTTTTGAACTACTGATGTCTCTCAGTTGTTTCCTCTTTCGCGTTCGCGTCCGCCCCTCCGCAATCGCGATGAGTAATTTTGGAGGGGCAAAAATACTTCTTCGCGTCCCCGTTCAGCCTACGCGTTCGCGTAGTTAGGCCATCCTACCTTACGCGTTCGCGTCCCACTTGATGCGTTCGCGAAGGGCAGTCTTTGGGCCATCAGATTTTTCTCTATTTCGCGTTCGCGGACGTTATGTCGCGTTCGCGATTCACAACTGGGCAGACTTATTTTCCCTTCTTCGCGAACGCATCCCTTCTCCGCGTTCGCGATGACCTATATGCCTGGACAGATTATAAGTCTTCAAAATTCGAGGCTTAAGCCATTTTTATTACATTTTGAGTTCTATAGCTCGGGTCTTGGTGATTCCTGGAGGGTTTTTCACACAATTCGAATGGGTAAGTATTCTTCAACTAGAATTAAACATATTCCATGAATTAATCCTTGTTTCTATCATATAATTTGTGTTTTGAGTTGGGGAAATTGTGGGTTTTGAAAGAAAATTCCTAAATTGAAAAATCATGATTTGAGGGACCAAATGATATCGGAATTAGATAAATTTTGTATGGTTGAATTCGTATCGGAATAGGTTTTTGGATTTTTATGGGGTCGACTTTTGAGTTGATTTTTATAATTTTGTGAAGATTGAAACTTTATTATTCGGAATAGTTCCTTATACGTTTTATGTGTATTTTGAAGTTGTTTTAGTTGATTTTGAGCCGTCCGAATGTCTTTTCGCCCGAGAAGTTCATTTTGGAGTATCGGGTTGTCGTCTTCGAGGTAGTATCTTGCCTAACCTTGTGTGGGGGAACTACCCCTTAGGATTGAGTCTTCTATGTTGATTGTAGCCCGTGTACGCGATGTGACGAGTGCGTACTCGGACTTATTTGCAAATAGGTTGGCCTTTTAGGATTTTTAGGTCCTTATATTCCCCGTGTATAAATTGTAATTGTTATATCTGAGTTCTTGATTGCTAGTTTCATCTCTTCCTGCTCAAATTAGAAATTACTTGCTTAATGCTCCTTTGTTTCTTATTTGATCTTAATTGACTTAAATGAAGAGTTTGCCTTTCCTACCGTTATGCTATATCTTCCTTCATACACTGCCTATTTGGCTAAAACTAGTATAATCTCGCCCTATAATTATTTAGCAGTAATTGCAATATCTATATGTTGGTGTCAAGCATGCCCGTGAGTCGTACATTGTGATTTCTATGAGTTTCCCTTAAGTGCTACTTAGGTTTAGTTGGTAATCGTCCATGTTGATGGTATTTACTTGGTGTTGCCTATCACTGAGCATTGTTCAAGCTGAGGTTATTCTGTGAAGCTAATTGTCTAAGTGAGATTGGTTATAGCTGCTTCCCTTGTCGGGATGATTTTGTTTCTTTGGTTGTGAACTTGAATATATAGAATCGTTGCTATATTTGCCTTTTTCCCCTCGTTATGTTGTTTCTCTTTGTGCTTGGCATTCCTTTCAGTGGCTACTTCTTATGAGTGAGTTTTTACCATTCTTGTGATTCAAGTCTTTGTATTGATTTGTTCATCGCACCTTGCATTCTGTCTTTATTTTTTTTTGCGCTTGTTGTGACAATGTATGCTGTTTCGGTCGCATTCTGGTTGTTTTCCTCAGTGGCTGCATTGCATATTTAAATTGGGACTACATACGAGATTCCGGGAGCTTTCCCCCTGTATTGCATTGCATATTTAAATTGGGACTACATACGAGATTTCGGGAGCTTTCCCTCAGTACTGCATTGCATATTTAAATTGGGACTACGGATGTATTCTGGGAGCTTCCCCTTCCCCCCCCCTCTCTGTACTACATGACAAATTATGAGTTACAGACTGAGTTCTGGTAGATTTTTCTTGAGAAGATTATGATCGAAAATTTATATTTCAAAAGTACATTTGAAAAGCATTTGTCTTGCAAAGAATGATATTTGAAAGTCATTTATTGGGAAAGTATATTTGAAAATCACGTATCTTGAAAGAACTATATTTTAAAGATTTCTCCTTCTATATATATATATATATATATTCATTCGGAGAAAGTATGTTTCAAAGAGGATCTTTCTATACTAAAATGATTATATCTTCAAAGCTTTCAATATAAACTGCGGTTTTAAAAGTTTTCATCAATTTATTGGTTAAAGTCTGATATGGACAAACTGACGCAGTGCTGAGTTGCCGGTGTGTTTATTGTGTGGTGGTTTTTCGTTTTGGCTCGTATTTTCTGTCCATTTTTCTGGTATTATTATGTTGTTCCGTTGATTAGTTTTCGGTAATTCCTTCCGCATTTTACTGCCATGTTGTTAGCTATATCGTAAAATATTTAGATAGATATTATGTCTGGTCATTTCAATATTGTTGCCTGTTTAATTTATTAGACCAGTGGTGTCTCGACTAGTCCTCGTTACTACTTCATCGAGGTTAGTCTTGTTACTTACTGGATACCGGTGTGGTGTGCTCATGATACGCTTCTGCGTATTTTTGTGTGCAAATCCAGGTAATTATTGTTAGTAGCTGCGCGGATCGTTGACGAGGAGACTCAAGGTAACTTGCTGCTGCGTTCGCAGGCTTCGGAGTCACCTTCTTGTATTTATTATTCATACCCCGTTGTATTCATTCCGAACAGTGGTAATTAGAGATTTTAGAGTAAATTCGTAGAGCTTATGACTTGTATTACCGATTTTTGGGAAATTTGTAAATTCTGTCAAGATTCCTATATCGAGACTGTTAGATTTCCTTTATTATTATTGTTATTCAGTAAATGTTAGGCTTACCTAGTCCCTAAGACTAGGTGCCATCACGACACCCACTGGAGGGAAATTTGGGTCGTGACATGTTTGTGGAACCCCAAATGAAATTCCTTGGATTTTGTCAATATGCTTGATAATCTTTATAGGGAGATAATTATATTGCATGACATGATTTGAAATCTTGTTTAGAGTAGAAGAGGCAAGGGTAGTTCTTCCTAGCATGTTGAGGAGGTTCGATTTCCAAGAGGCCAGTTTATTAGTCATATAATCAAGGATAAATTGGTAATCAGAAGATTTAGGTTTTGTTGTTTGTGATTGGGAAGCCTAGATGTTTTCCAAAGCTATTGCTAATATTAATATTATTTTGCCAAAGCCTTGGATGTATGCTTGGGACGGTCTTTTGAGACAATAATTTTTGATTTTGAGAAGTTTATTTTCTGGCCTGATATGGTACAAAAAGAATTTAGGCAATTTAGAATAGTGTTGGGGGATTTTTTTTATCAATCTTGCACATTAGAGTAAGGTCATCCTCATAGAAAAGAAGTAATAGTAAGCATTGATTCTCTCCCATTCTGATAGGAGACCAAATTCCAATATCTACATTGTAGTTGATTTGAGTGGAAAACATTTCCATGCAAAGGATAAAGATGTATGGTAATAGGGGATCGCCTAATACCTCTACTAGGGAAAAAAGGTTTACTTTTGCTACCATTTACCAACATAGATATCCTGCTTGTGGTAATACAACTCATAATACCGGTCGGAAGCCTTTTCAAGGTATATTTTCAGGACCATATTAGCATTGGAACCTAATTGTTTGTGCTATTTTAGCATTAGTTCCTGAATAATTATGGCATTATCACTAGTTCGTCTGCCTTTAATAAAGTTGGCTTGGTAACAACTAATAATATTCTCTAGAAAGGGTTTTAGTCTATTGGGTATAATTTTTGTAATGATTTTTTAAATAATGTTACATAATCCAATTGGCCGAAAGTTCTTCAGATTATTTGCATTAGGAATTTTTGGAATGAGGCAGAGATAAGTCTCATTTATGCCTGCTGGTAATACCAGTTGCCCGATTCAAAAGCTTGGTGACAAATGCTTGTGATAGAGAATTTTAGAGTATGCCAATACTTTTGAAAGAAAAATGGGTGAAGACCATCTGGACCAGGTGATTTAAATGTATTGAAAGAAAATGTTGTATGTTTTATTTTTGAGGGGGATATAGTATTGTCTAGAGATAATAGGTTAAAATTTTTGTAACTAGGAGGATCAAATTTAATAGAAGACCAATTGGAATAGTTATGGCTAGTTGTGAAGACTTATTCAAAGTAAGAGAGGGTATGTTTCATAATTTTTGGTGGATCATCTATCCAATTTCCTTCCGAATCTTTGAAAAAGACAATTTTATTTTTTCTTCTATTATTAGTGGCACATATGTGAAATATTTTTGAGTTTGGGTCACCTTCATTAAGCCAACTAATTCTTGATCTGAGTTTTCAATAATATTCTTCAATCTTCAGGATGTTGTTATAGTCGTATTTAAGAGAGATTTCCAAATTATTTAGGAAGGGGCTAAAACCATAAGAATTTGATTTTTGAATACCGTTTAATTTAGCTAGGATTATTTTCTTTTATTAAAAAGATCACCAAATGTGTCATTTTTTCAATCGATAATGCGATTTTTAAAACTCTTTAAGCATCAACAAAAGTCATGTTGAGCCAACATTCTTTAATTATATTTTCAAATTCAAGGATGACCACACCAAAATGTTTCTAGTCTAAAAGGTTTTGAAAGTGGGTTAAAAGGTTTGGGAATTAATTCTAGGAGAACTGGATTATGGTCAGAGTGGGTTTTTGGCAAGTGAATTACGGATGCCTTAGGGAAAATGTTCACCCAAGCATCATTTGCTAGTAAATTGACCAATCTTTCCATAATACGATCTCTGCTAATTTTATTATGATTTGACTAGGTATATTTACAACCCTTAAAACCTAAGTTCATTAGCTTACAATAGTTAATTTTATTCCACAATTTAGTAGCACGTCTTCTATTGATAGGGTTACCACCTAATTTCTCGTTTGCAACCATAACATCATTGAAATCCCTCCCAGTAGCCAATCGCCTTTATAATTTTCAAAAATATTAGTGATATTATCCCACATGACGTTCCTACTTAGAGATTTTTGTACTAGCATAAATTGAGGAAAATAACCAAGAGTGTCGTATAGGGGGTACCTCAATGAGTCATGATTTTCATTGTTTCTTTTGACGAAATTGTTGACGTTCACCAAGCTTGTATCCCAACGAACTGCAACTTCACTTACAATTCACCCCAACCTTGCTACCAAGTTCTAGTTCATAGACTCTGCCAATTAATTATTTATTTCAAAGTGTCTTAAAGGCGGGACATTTTAATTATGTGGAGCGAGCGGTAAGCCCTGAGACATGGGGTGTAAACCCCGTGGGTCATTAAATTTTTTAATTTATAAATTAATAAAAAAAAAAAGCATAATAACCACTACATATATATATATATATATATATATTAAAAATTTAAAAAAAATAAAAAAAAGATTAAAGTTACTAATAAAAATAATATCTAGCATTTTTTTTTTATAAATATAAACAATGCAAGTGTTTAAGTTAGTATGATATAAAAATCAACTATAACGTCTTATCTTCTAATAAATTAAAAAATTATAATTTCTTAATTTTTTTTATATCAAACTACACGTTTACCTCTAAAAGTTAATAATCAATAAACTTCACTAGTACTGTAATTAATTATTATATAAAAGTGCTTACAAATAGTAAATAATAAAAGTTTGATTGTTTTGAGAGACATATAACTAAGTGTAACGACCCGGCTAGTTATTTTGAGAATTGTAGCTTCGTTCTCCCATTTATTGCTTATTCTATGTCTGTTTATTGTTATGTGACTTGCTGGGGGTAATTTGGTTCCGTTGATGTTATAGAATGAATTGGGACACTTAGTCCCAAGGTTGGAACCTAAGTTGAAAGAGTTGACCGGATGTTGACTTATGTGTAAATGACTCCGGAATGGAGATTTGATGGTTCTGATAGCTTCGTATGATGATTTGCACTTAGGAGTATGTCGGGATTTTGATTTGGAGGTCCGTAGGTCGTTTTGGCTTGAATTGACAGAATTTGGAAAATTAAAAGTTTGAAAAGTTGAGAAGTTTAACCGATAGTTGACTTTGTTGTTATCGGGTTTGAATTTTAGTTCCGGGAGTTGGAATAGGTTGTTGTGTCATTTATGACTTCTGTGAAAAATTTGAGGTCAATCGAGTTGATCTGGGTTTTTTCGCCATTGATTTTATAAGTTGGAAGTTCAATAGTTCATTATGGTTGAATTGGGGTGTGATTCGTGTTTTCCATGTTGTTTGAGGTGATTTGAGGTTTCGACTAAGCTCGTATGATATTTTAGGATATGTTGGTATGTTTGGATGGTGTCCCGGAGGCCTTGGGTGAGATTTAGATTGATTGGGGATTGAATTTGGTCTTGTAGTGTTGCTGAAATTTCTGCTGTTTGGTTTCCTCTTATGCGATCGCGTGAATGGGGTCGCGATCGCGATCGCGTAGGGTTATTTCTGGCGGGGGCTTTTTGTTCTACGTGATCGCGAGAAAAGGTCTATTATCATGGAGCTTTGGTTATTTGTGCAACGCGAACGCGTGAGTGAAGAAGGAAGAGGAGGCTTGGGAAGCCCACGCGATTGTTCTTCGTGATCGCGTGAGTGAGTCCGCGATCGCATGGGTTTGAATTTCTATGCATCGCGTTCGCGACTGGGTTCCCGTGTTCGCGTAGGTCATTTTTTAGGGCAATATTTTATTGTTCTTCCCGATTGCGAGGTACTTTCCGCGATCGAGAAGAGGAACATTGGGCATACTATTTAATTTCAAAAACGAGTGTAGAATTATTTCACATTTGGACTTTGGGAGCTCGGATTGAGGCGATTCTTGAAGGGATTTCAAGGAGTGATTCTAACTCGGATTTGGTTAATATACATGAATTTATTATTGTTTTTACCATTTAATTAGTGTTTTGGATTGGAAAATTTGGGGAAATCGTAGAAACTTCATAAACCATAATTTTAGGATTTGAAAGGCGAATTGAGGTCGGAATTGGATGATTGTGATATGTTAGACTCGTTATTGAATGAGTGTTCAGACTTTATAAATTTTTTCGGATTCCGAGACATGGGTCGGGGTTGACTTTTTGACTTTGGTTAAAGAATTTAGCTTGATCGCATGGAATCGATTTCTATAGCTTGTATTGATTGTACTAAATTATTTGTTCCTACATTCGAGTCGTTCGGAGCCGATTTGCGAGGTAAGGGCTTATTGGAGTTGTGATTTGCACGGTTTGAGGTAAGTAACACTTCTAAACTTGATGCTGAGGGTATGAATCCCAGGATTTCGTGTTATGTGGTTAGTGTTGAGGTGACGCACATACAAGATGACGGGCGTGTGGGCGTGCACCGTATTAATTCTGACTCGATTAATTCTGTGGTACCTTGTAGTTATCAAACCTTACTTTTATTCATGTAATCCTTACGTGTCAGAATAATTGAGTTGCGATCCATTTTAACAACCATGTTTAGGCTATATGCTTATTTCATTGGGACACACTGAAATTATTTGTGCTGTTGAATTATTAGCTTAAATTGCAATTATATACTCAGTCACATTAATCATTTGCATATCATATCTCAGTCTCGGTTGTTATTATTGTTACATCATGTTATCATTATTTGGGCTGATTGGCATAAGATTTGTGAGTCCGGGAGACTCGAGAGAATGATGGCTGAATTGGGGCCTGCGAGTCGGATTATGAGTGATACTTATGGGATTGGGCTACACGCCACAACAGGTTTTATTGATTCACAATGGGATCGGGTTGCAGTATGCATCATGTTTTATTAGCGCTTGGGCAGGATCAGCCCCTTCGGAGTTTGACATACCAGCAATGAGCGCAGGTACCGTACAATGTTGAGTGATTGAGAGTGATGAGTAAAGAGAGTGAGACAATGAGATTGAGTACTCTGAGAGTGTGAGTACATGCACATTTGAAAAGTAGACATAGAGATGTAACATTCCTCATATAAGTTATACTTGGCATATTTTATCAGTGTTAGGCTTAAACTGTTAAACTTGAAGGCATGTCTATATTTCTGTACTGTGTACAAATTGATTAAGGGATTCCTTGAGTTGTTACTGTCATTTTCCCTGTTTTATCTGTAATGTTATTATCTGGATTTGGACTGTACCTTTCTGAGTTCGTCACTGCTTTCAGCCAAGGTTATCCATGTTACTTATTGAGTACATTAGGACAGGTGTACTCATACTACACTCTGCACTTCGTGTGTAGATCCAGGTACATCTAGACCCGACGGTTTCTAGATTTGGAACATTACCTTCTGTCACGAACCAAATTGCCAACCTCAGGGATCGTGATGGCGCCTAACACCACACTTGCTAGGAAAGCCAATGTTAGAAGTCGATTAACTAATTTCCTTGATTAATTACTTGAGCATAAATAAATAAATTCCAATTGAGCCTAATTAAAATAATTCCAAACAAAATAAAATAAAATGATAACAATAATCATTTAAATAAAACGAATCACGAACTAATTATGTAAATAACTCTAAGACTACCCC
>ML268641.1:3453-27687 GCA_005239495.1 Nicotiana undulata
CCCAAGCTTGGATGCTCTCTAATGGAGTTTGAAGATGGAAGGAATGAAGAAAACCCGAAATTTTGGAAATTTTAAGAGGGCTGCCAACAGGGGTTTCCGCACCTGCGACCTTAGGACCGCAGGTGCGGTCTCGCGCCTGCGAGAAAGCGATCGCCCTTGCGGAAAAGGGCCTGGGACCCTAGGCTCGCACTTGCGGGGTTGGGAGCCGCGCCAGTGGTCCCGATCCTGCGGAATTGTGGTCGCCCCTGCGGAAAAGTCCCACCTGCGATGGCCTGGACCGCGGGTGCGGTCCCGCACCTGCGGCTGGAGAACCGCAACTGCGGTCACACCAGCTGCTATGCACCAGTAGTGATTTTTGCTGGTTTTTGTCCTCGTGCGGGGTCTGGGAGGCACCTGGGTCCACCCGAGCCCCCGACCAAATATACCGACAAGTCCCAAATTATTAGACGGACTTGCTCGAGCCCACGGAACACTCAACACAACGCTAAAACTCAAAATCACCCTCCAAAACCCCTGAATTCAAAACTTAAGAACTTGGAAATTCTAGAATTCACTTCAACGCGCCGAACCGGCCTAAACCACTCGGAATGACTTCAAATTTTGCAGATAAGTTATAAACGACACAACGGAACGATTCCTAGTCTCGGAATTTCATTCGGACCTTGGGAACATAAAATCACCTCTCAAGCCACATTTCAAATTCTTTAGAAACCCCACAAGTTCATTAACTCTATTTTTCCTCACTTGGATCCGAAACCAATCAAATCAAACCTATTTTACACCAAATCTCACATATAGGACAAACAACATATAATAAACCTGTTTTGGGCCCCGGAACCATAACGCAGACCCGGTAACAAGGTTTTCACGTAAGTATTCACGTTCACATTCCTTTATTATTTTCAGAAAAAAAATATTTCTTTAAAAATTCATTTCCCGGGCTTGGGGCCTCGGAATTCAATTCCGGGCATACGCCCAAGTCTCATATTTTCCTACGGACCCTCTAGGACCGTCACATCACGGGTCCGGATCTGTTTACCAAAAATGTTGACCAAAGTCAACTTTATTCAATTATTCAATTCAAAAATCCCATTTTTATCAAATTTTCACATGGAAGCTTCCTGGCTACCTATCCGGGATGCACACGCATATTGAGGTGAGATTAACGGAGGCTTTCGAGGCCTCAGAACACAGATTTAGCTGGAATTACTTACGATGACCTTTTGGGTCATCACAATCTGAGGATTGTGTTATAGAGATTGAGGGAGGAGAATCTTTATGCAAAGTTCTCCAAGTATGAGTTTTGGCTCGGTTTAGTGGCGTTCATGGGGTACGTGGTGTCCAGTAAGGGTATTCAGGTGGATCCGAAGAAGATATATTAGGAGCTTTATTGGTTTATGGGTATTACCGTCGTTTTGTGGAGGTTTTTTAATCTATTGCATCGCCCTTGACCAAATTCACCTAAAAGGGTGCTCTATTAAGGTGGTCGGATGAGTGCGAGGAGAGCTTTCAGAAGCTCAAGACTGCTCTGCCGTCAGCTTCAGGTTCTTACACCGTGTATTGTGATGCCTCATGGATGGGGATTGGACCTCATGGATAGGGATTGGATGTGTTCTGATGCAGTAGGGTAAGGTGATTGCCTATGCTTCGTGCCAGTTGAAGACTCATGGGAAGAACTATCATGTCCATGATCTTGAGTTAGAAACTATTGTTCACGCCTTAATGATTTGGCGGCACTATTTGTACGGGGTTCATTGTGAGATCTACATTGATCACCGGAGTTTGCATCATCTGTTCAAGTAGAAGGATCTTAATTTACATCAGCGTAGATGGGTGGAGCTTCGTAAGGACTATGATATCACTATTTTGTACCATCCAAGGAAGTCCAATGTGGTGTCCGATGCCTTGAGTCGCCGGGCGGAGAGTTTGGGAAATTTAGCGTATCTTCCAGCAGCAGAGAGACCTTTGGCATTGGATGTTCATGCCTTAGCTAGCTAGCTTGTCAGATTGGATATTTCGGAGCCGAGTCATGTATTAGCTTGTGTGATCTCTAGGTCTTCCCTTTATTATTATTGTATCAGGGAGCGTTAGTATGATGACCCCCACTTGCTCGTTCTTCAGGACAGGGTTAAACGAGGTGATGCTAGAGATGCGACTATTTGTGATGATGGCATGTTGAGGATGCATGGCTGGATATGTGTATCCAATGTGATGGGATTCAGGAGTTCATTATTGAGGTGACCCAGAACTCGCGGTATTCCATCCATCCGGGTTCTGCGAAGATGTACTAGGATTTGAGAAAGCACTATTGGTGGAGGCGGATAAAGAAGGATATAGTTGGGTTTGTGGTTCGGTGTCCCAATTGCCACAGCAGGTTAAGTATGATCATCACAGGCCGCGTGGCTTGCATTAGAGGTTAGAGATCATAGAGTGAAAGTGGGAGCAGATCACCATGGATTTCGTAGTAGGACTCCCATGAGCTTCGAGGAAGTTCATTGCTATTTGGGTGATTGTGGCTCGGCTGACCAAGTCCGCGCACTTCATTCCAGTTGGTACTACTTACGTTTCAGAGCGGTTGGCTGAGATTTACATTCGATAGATTGTTCGGCTTCATGGTGTCCCACTTTCCATCATTTCAGGTAGAGGCACATAATTTACATCGCAGTTTTGGAGGGCCCTCCAGCAAAAGTTGGGTGCTCAGGTTGAGTTGAGCACAACCTTTCACCCTCAGATGAACGGACAGTCCGAGAGCACTATCCAGATATTGGAGGACATCTTACATGCTTGTGTCATTTATTTTGAGGGTTCATAGGACCAATTTCTGCCGCTCGTGGAGTTTGCATATAACATTAGTTATCAGTCGAGCATTTAGATGGCTCCGTACGAGGCTTTATATGGGATACGGTGTAAGTCTCCAGTAGGATTGTTTGAGCCGGGCGAGGCTAGGATCTTGGGTACAGACTTGGTCTAGGATGCATTTGACAAGGTGAAATTGATTTAGGAGCGTCTTCGCATGGCGCAGTCTATGCAGAAGAGCTATGGGTACAGGAAGGTCCGTGATGTGTCTTTCATGGTCGGGGAGAATGTTTTGCTTTAGGTATCACCCATGAAGGGTGTTATGAGGTTTCGGAAGAGGGGCAAGTTGAGCCCCTGGTTCATTGGGCCTTTTGAAGTGCTTCAGATGATAGGGGAAATGGATTACAAGCTTTCCCTACCACCTACCTTGTCAAGTGTGCATCAAGTGTTTCCTGTTTCTATCCTCCAGAAGTATATTGGCGATCTGTCCCATGTTTGGATTTTAACACGGTTCATTTGTATAGTGATATGACTTATGATGTGGAGCCGGTTTCCATTTTGGAGCGGCAGGTTCAGAAGCTGAGGTCAAAGGATATAGCTTCAGTGAAGGTGCAGTGGAGAGGTCATCCTGTGGAGGAGGCCACTTGGTAGACCGAGCGGGAGATGCGGAGAAGCAACCAACATATATTTGAGACTCATGTAAGTTTCTGGACTCGTTCGAGGACGAAAATTTGTTTTAGAGGGGGAGCATGTAACGATCTGGACGGTCATTTTGAGATTTTAGCCTCGTTCCCCCCATTTTTGTTTCTTTTCTACTTTACATCTGTATTATATCATATCGGTTTGGTTGGTTCGGGTCCAGAGTGGTTTCAGAGAGAAATTGAGACACTTAGTCTCTTTATTGGAAGCTTAAGTTGGAAAAGTCAACCGGATGTCGACTTGTGTGTAAACGACCTCAGATTTGAATGTTTATGGTTCCTTTAGCTTCATTAGATGATTTTAGACTTAGCATCGCGTCCGGTAGGTGGTTCAGAGGTCTGTAGTAGCATTAGGGTTGAGTTACTGAAAGGTCGAAATATGGCGATTTTGGTCGGCAGTGGAAATTTAGATATAGGGGTTGGAATGAAATTCCGCAAGCTGGAAAAGGTTCATGGTGTCATTATTGATGTGCGAGTAAAATTTGAGGTTATTCGGACTTGGTTTGATAGGTTTCAGCGTCGTTTGCATAATTTGGATGTTTAGAAGTTCTTAGGCTTGAATCCGAGTGTAATTTGGTATTTAGATGTTGTTTTGAGTTATTCGAAATTTCGACTAAGCCTGCATGGGGTTATATGACCCGTTGGTATTTTTGGTTGAGGACCCGAGGGCCTCTAGGTTATTCCAGGTGGTTATTGGATTGTTTAGAGTTGGAGAAGTGCAACTGAAGCTGCTGCTACTGGTGTTTTTCCGCACCTACGGAGTGGGAACCCCAGGAGCGAGGTCGCTGGAGCGAAGGGTGCTGCGGCTAAGGAAGACCTGGGCTAAGACAACAAGTGCGATGGAAATCCTGTGTCTGCGGTCGTAACAGAGCGGTTTGAGACGCCCAGATGCGCAGTTGGATCGTAGGTGCAGCTTGGGTTCCGCATTTGCGGCCATCGCAAGAGCAATGTCAGACTTTTAATAAATTTTTGCAGAAACGGAGCCGAGTTCACAAATGCGGTTCCGCAGGTGCGGTTTTTGCTGCGCAGAAAACACCATCTCGAGGTTTTGTCTTTCATTTTCAATATTTGACTTGAGGAGCTCGGGAGAGAGGTGATTCTTCGAGGAAGTTCAAGGAAAACGTTAGGGTAAGTAATTCTAACCCGTATTGGTCTAATTTCCGTTAATCTATGTCATTGTTCATAACCTAATTAGTGAGTCGTGAGTTAATGGGCTTTCGGGTTTTGTGATTTTTGTCAGATTTTGACACGTGGGCCCGGGGGCCGGGTTGAATTGATTTTTGATTTTGAGCAAGATTTTAGTAGTTTAATTGTGGGATTGATCCCTTTGGACAATATTGATTATCTCGTACTGTTTGTGACTAGATACGGGAAAGGATTTCTCTGATGTTGAGGTAAGTAACAGTTTCAAATCTGGTCTTGAGGGTATGAAACACGGAGTTTGGTATAATGTGATGGTTTGGAGGTGACACCCATGCTAGGTGACGGGCGTGTGAATGTAAACTATGAGGGATTGTGACTTGGTCCGTCCCGTGAGACTGTAAAGTCTAATAGCCTTTTTGTTCTAATATCTATTACTTGTCTGCTAGCAATTTTATTGCCTTTCATGTTAGAAACCATGCTTAGTCTATGTACTTGCTTATAGTTGTTATACTCTATCATAGTAGTTCTTATATATGTTTACCTTCGTCTATGTTATTTCCCTGTTGACACACTGTAGCATCCTGATTTGGGCTGATTCCCCTCCTTTATTGATGGTTGTGAGACTAGAGAGGTTCATGACTGAGTGAGGCTGAGGGCCTGTTTGTGAG
The DNA here is from genome assembly GCA_005239495.1 of Nicotiana undulata. Classification (NCBI taxonomy): domain Eukaryota; kingdom Viridiplantae; phylum Streptophyta; class Magnoliopsida; order Solanales; family Solanaceae; genus Nicotiana; species Nicotiana undulata. Next base: position 8,759 of record ML268641.1, read on the forward strand.
GTATTGTACCTTAGCACGTGAATTGTCCGTGCAGATTATGATACGATATGGTAGCACGTGATTTGCTCGTGCGGAACTTGATATGATATTATGGAACGTAAGTTGTCCGTGCGGCACGTGGTTATCCGTGTTTATTATAGCGCTTGGGTTGTAGGAGCCTCTCCGGAGTCTGTACACCCCCAGTGAGCGTATGTACCTGTTGAGCGTGTGTATTGAGGGCTAAGAGCCGAGTGTTAAGCTATTGAGAGCTTGAGTGACAGTACCTTGTGAGGTTGCATTTGTTCCCTTTGATGTTGCATTTAGCTGATATTTAGTTTACTTGAACTTGGTAAATGTGTAACTGATTTGATTCAAGTTACAGGAATTGACTCCTCTCTATTCTTAGATTTGGACTGTTATTGAATTGAACTGTACTGTATAGCTCGTTATTGCTTCTCAGTTCCTTATTTATTTCCATTACTTGTTGAGTTGGTTATACTCATGCTACACCCTACACTTCATGTGCAGATCCAAGTGTGTTTGAGCACGGAGACAGTTGAGTTCAGGTATGATCGAGTTCCGGAGACTACGAGGCAGCTGCCAGCGTCCACAGGACCTTGTCTCTCCTTATATCTTTCCTTCTGCCTTGTATTGATACTCAGACAATGGTTGTATTAGCTTTTGATACTTAGACGTTCATGACTTGGTGACACCCCGAAGATTGGGGCTAGTTTTTCGGATCTTTGATTATATTTTGAGTTCAACTTAGGTTTTTATGAAAATTCCTGATATGGAAATATTTTAAATTTCTTTTATATTTAACTACTGATGTATTTTTTGAAAGCCAGCTTGCCTAGTAGAATCGATAGGCTCCATCACGACATGTTAAGTTTTGGATCGTGACATCTGATAACCACTTATATTAGTCATCTCTCAACTTTTACTAACGATTTTCATGAAGTTTTAGAAACTAAGTAAGATTTGCAAAGACATCATCTCTCGTTTAAAAACAAGCAGAATCATCAGCGAACCAGAACGATTTCCAAAGATGGCTATTTCTGCGAAACAAACACAACAACAATAAAGAGCTTTTAAATGGTTTGAATTCGAAGTGTAAGTTAGAGAATCGATCCTCAAGGTATATGCAAGACCGATTTTTGCAAACAATCTTTATTTTACTAGAGTTATATAAGTAGCCACACCCTTTTCAAAAGACAAAGTAGTTTCAAATTTAGCCATCTGTACAAAAGCTTGCAAATACAAAACTGCATAGATATACCCCCAAACTTCTTTTAACTATGTAGACTAATGTAAGCTCGCATTGCACTTCCTAGCGCCCCATTCTCTCCCAATATTAGGTCAATTTCTTCCAAAGTAAGTCGCCAGTAAAACGCCGGCAATGGCCACAATTCCTCCACCCGGTGGTGGTAAACCACCTTACCAAGTAGGAATAACATTTAGCAATACTCCTCTCCAAAATCTTTCCCATGTTGCTTCAAAAATCAAAAAGGGCGCTAGATTTAATTAGAGAAAAAAACAACTGGGATCAAAAAACCTTCTTCCAATGAAAACTAAAGGTACCACCATGGGGAATGATATCTCCGACGGACAACAGGACCAACTTAGGAAGGGAGGTGAAGATGACGAATCTACCGATGTAAACAGTCCAAGAGCTCGACGAAATGCTAATCTCGATTCTGAGCTAAATTGTAGCAAACCGGCAATGGATGAGACTCCCACAATAAAAAAGGAACAACTTTCCATGGGAATGGGTGTCCAAGACTAATCAAAATGCATACTACTTCACCATGAAGATGGAGATGAAGACCATGAAACACAATTGGAACAAGACTAATGCCAAATAAAGTCGACGAATTTTGAAATTGTTCCCCTAAATCAAATCTCCATTGAGACAATTTCCACAACAGTTCAAAAAAGAGATTATGTAGAGTCGTAGTTGGAAGGTGTTCGACCAAATGCCCAAATGAATTCAGAGGAAGCTCAAAGAGATCATATGATTTCCCAGACAAATCCAAATGGGAAGGAGACTAACATCCCAGGAAGACCACTAATTAAATTTATTCAGTGATGATCACACCTTGTTTGCTACCCAGTCTGCCCCCTTAATTGAAACTAGTGCTTTAGTCAATTCTGTGACTAGTGAGAACAAAAATATCAACCCCAATATCTCAAACCCCTATGCCACAGTCAATCCACAACACAAGATCCCAAAAGCCAAGGACCTACATCAGCTGTTGATTTACAGGTCCTTAGAAACCAAAACCAAAGCCCCAAGTGAACTTGGAGCAACCTAAAAAGACTGGCCTTTACACCACAAATAACACTCCTAAGATATCTGCTAACTTTGATAGACATACGAAGAAGATAATTCCACGGAACCAAGCTCCACACGCACCAATTAGTACTAATGTGGCAACACCCCTCCCAATACAAACACCACAACTCCTAATGACCAATCCAAAAAACCACCAAACACCACAGAACCACACAGTCACGCACTCCTGTGCCACAAATATCAGGGCCAGATTTGAAGCAGAAAAAACACCAATCAATTTCACCCCACCAAAACTCACCACCAAACAGGCAGACCTACAATGGTGTTCAAATGAGAAGATTACATGGGCACTATGGCTACTAGGTGAAAGTTTACTATGGTAGGGAAGTTTTCAAACACCATGCGAAGGATGGAAGTCATCAGAAGAAGCTTTGTTAACCAAACTGAGCTCAAGAGAGGAGTTAAGATTTCCCACTTCAACTCCAAGACTTTCTATATCGATTTCGACAATGAATATGACCACGCAATAGCGTGGAACATGCAGGTCATGTATATCCAGGGCCAAATGATGAAAATTGAAGCTTGGACACCTCTATTCAGCCCCAACGAGGACTCCCCAATAGTGCCAATATGGATTGTTATTCCGGAGCTACCTTGGCATCTTTATTACATGGAGATCCTCGCTCCATTGTTGTCACATATGGGCAAGGCCTTGTTACTTGATTTTGCCTCCTTTCATAAAATAAGAGGCAGTGTTGCTAAAGTGAAGATGCAAATTGACTTGACCAAAGAAAGACCTCAACATGTGTGGCTGGGATATGATGACAATAAATATGAAAATTGAGATGGTCAATGGTTAGAAATACAATATGAGAGTATTATTGAATATTGTCTATATTGTAAATATCTTGATCATACAATCTATATATGTCCAGAAAAAACCAAGCAAGACGAGATTCAAACGAGGGAAGAGAGCACATCACTCACAACGCAAGCACAATCCTCACAACACACATCAAAACAAGTGAGCCAAAATATATAGCAAAAGCATAATACCCCTCAATAGCAACATGACAGACACCAAAAATCACCAGCACAAGACTTTGAGGAACACCAGAATTCAGGGGCTAACCCTTCACATGAGGAATGGAAAACTCAAAAAAATAGGAAATTCAAAGAAGTACCACAGAATAATACCAAAAAACAAATGGCAGTTTACCTTGCTAAACAAGTTAATGTTCAACAGCAAAAAAACCTACCAAAGGATAATGCTCATATGTCCAATGTATCAGTAGGTATAATCTCTATCAATCCTCCAGCTCAACTGGAGAGGAGTGATGGTTCTGGTGCCCAGAATCAACCCAATCCCCTTACCCCCCTGATAATCTGTTGCTGAAGTTTTTGGAGGAAAGGATGATGGTCAGGAGGAAAACTTAGGAATCAGAAATGGGGATCCAAAAGAGGGGGGCTTCCTCATGTTCTGCATGAGTATGCTAAGTCACAAATGACTGAACCTAATTTGGACCTAAATACTGCTACCACCAAGGATGATGTTGATCATATCCAACTGATTAATGGCAATTCTTAGGAGGATACTGAGTGTCAAACACAACACAAATCAAATGGTAAACAACAAGTCAAGGAAATACCACCATCAAAAAGAAAAAAGAAAAAAAGAACAACCCCAGCCAAAAGAAGAGGAAAACTCTAAAGAAAAAGTAAATGGCCTTAAGAATTCTTCGGGATTTTGAGGTATTCCAAGAGGAAAGCATCACTGAAGAGAACTAGTTGCCAGTTGATCCTACTGAATTGCAACCTCTGCTTGTCGACAAAGGGGTAAAGGGAAATCCCAGCCCCACACCTGAAAGGAAATTGTCTAAGTCTGAAGACATATTGGCAGCTCTTAATAAGGAACAAAGGCAGCCAAAAAATGATGAATATAGACCAATACTTTCAGAAGATGAAATGGATCATGGCAGTGAAGGAGATTATGTATATAGTGAGAAGGATCGACATTAGAACCTCCTTATAAAAGCCATCAATGGAGAGGAATATCAGGAACAAATCATTTCTAACCAGGGATTGTCACCAAGGTATGAACAACCATCTCCAATATTAAATAGAAGCAAAGTTGCAGCAGGCCCCAGTACGAACCAAAAGTGCAAAAAACATGTCATCTCCTAATGATTAGTACAATTATGTGGAATGCAAGAGGTATCAGAACCTCTGAAGCCATTGAATGACTCAAATTACTGAAACAAATACACAACCTCCCGTTCATAGTTGTACTAGAACCTCTCCTTCAACCACCCGTTGACACCAAATACCTTGAGTACTAGAGAATCCAGCTTGGTATGCAAAATGCAGCTTCTAATGTGAACAATAAAATTTGGGCTTTCTGGAACCAGGACTTCAATAGTACAGTTCTAGATACTGATGAGCAACTGTTGACAATTGAATTGGGGCATGTAGAAGTGGAACACGTTCTCCATATTACTGTCATTTATGCAAAATGCAAGCAAAACATGAGAAGACCTTTATGGGACAATCTAAGGCACAAATCCTCTTGTTATGTGCCTTGGTGTGTCATTGGTGACTTCAATGTCATTGCTACTTCGGAAGAAAAGATAGGAGCCATTCCTTACCAAATGAACAAAAGTATTGAATATTTTAACATGGTTGAGGACTGTGGATTGACAAATCTTGGTTTCTATGGCCCAAGATACACCTGGCCTAATGGAAGAGGTCCATGCTCCATTGTTTGGAAAAGATTGGACAGCAGATTTGCTAATGACAATTGGATAGCTTTATTTCCTGCCACCACAATGACTCACTTGGCCTCCACCCATTGTTTTTTGCTAATGGAGATACATGTGAGACAAGAAAACAATCAGAAATACTTCAAGTTCCTTAGTTTCTAGGGGACAATGGTATTTTTTTGCCTCTAGTTCAGAATATTTGGGAAATGGAAACTACAGGAAACCCCATGTGGTCCTTTCATCAGAAACTCAAGGCAACTTCCAAAGCTTTGAGTAAATGGTCTAGGGAACAATTTGGTGACATTTTTCAAAAACTAATAGAATTTGAACAAAGAGGGAAAGAAGCGGAATAAAAATGGTTGAACTCCAATGACCCTACTGACAGCACAACCCTCCATGAAGTTCAAGCTCAATATGTGAGTCATATCAAAGTGGAAGAGGTTGTCCTAAAACAGAAAACGCAATTGCAATGGTTTAAGGAGGATGATGGAAACACAAGATATTTTCATAATCTAATAAGAGGAAGATGTTACATCTCGTACTTTAATATTAGGATAAGTTGTCGTAACTCATATGAGCTCGAAGGGATTAAGACCATTCATGATATTATAGATGAATTTAACTGTCAAATCTCGGCCATGTGTCGCCTAGACCTAATTGTTTCCATTAGTTTGGCTAAGTCATTCTTAACCATTGAAGTGTTTTTTAGGTTCCTGATATTACATGTATCAATTATCTTAATAGGTAATGAATATTCTATGTAGCAATGTCATCTAAAGACCAAATATTAGAGAGATATATACTTATGATACATATAGAATAAAATCTAGCATGATATCCTAATATAATATCCATAAGTTTTTGTTTTCAGTGTGAATAGCAAGTTTAAGTTGATCAACCCCTCTTTAAAATATGCTTCGATAATCTCTAGATCTTAATATTGTTCTTCTTGGCACGACAAAGGGTTGACTAATATCGTGCAATATGTAAGTTCATTCCTTTCTGTAGTTTATAAATTATTTATGAGAATGAGAAAAGAAGGTTTTCTTTTCACCAATTTAAGAATTAATTGTACAAAATTTTTTATTCTTTATATGAGATTAGGAAAATTAGAAGTTTGAGAATATATATATATATATATTTATATTAATATTTTAATAAAATAATAGTGTATGTATTTATTTTATATGGTATCACATGACCATGAAAGAAAGATGTATAAAGTGTGTTAAAAGTGGATAGTTATTTAAGTAATTTGAGATAATTTTAATTATGCGGGTAATTGGTCAATTACAGAGTAACGAGACCTTACCTAATTAACTAATAAATTAAATACGATTAAAATTTCCCCCACCCCACGTGGCAGCCACATGCCAATGCATTAAATGACTCATATACATACACTACCTGAGTCATATTACTTTTAAATTTTAACTTTAGCATCACATTTTCATGCTAACTTCGGGTTAAGTCTCTTTATTGTTCTATCGGTGCTTGTGAGAATCATGATGTAAGAATAAGCAGATCCCTACTGGTGTCCTGCATTTATGCTTACCTAATACTTAGATGATTCCTTTCATCTCTAATAATGTTGGTTATCAGATGTGAACTTCATCAATTTAAGACTAACTGAACAGTTGAGGATTTGGCAGTTGGCCGCTATGCCAGTAAAGGATTTCTGTCGTGGTGGTAGTGATGGATTATTTTGAAGCACGAATGATTTTTAAATGAAGATGTTTTCTCGTTTTCTTCATATATTTGTGGGAAGTTGAGACGTGGAAATGGAGGTGGAGTTACGGTCAAAATAATTACAACATCGTCTTTCCTTCATTTTAAAGGATATTGTTCATGGATACAAGTACAAAATTTGGCGACAAATGGATGTTAAGGCTAATTCTTCTTTCTTTTGTCATGATCCAAGTAAAGATATGTAAACGTAATGCTATTCCATAAGTGGTTCTAAGAATATCTACGTTATTCATTCCTATAAAGTGATATTCAAGCATGTCTAAGAATATTACTAAGTCCCAATTGAAGTATATGATAGAGATGTTAATATTTATAATGTAGTGATACATGTACATGCATCTTCATGCATTTACCACCGAGCTACGACTGATCAAGCAACCATGCATTTATCACTAAGCTACGGCCGATTTGGCAGTTACACATTTACCACCGAGCTACGGCCGGTAAGGAAGTCATGCATTTAATACCGCGCTACGGCCGGTTGGGTAGTTACCACTGATCAGTTGGGCAGTCATGCATCATATGATATGGATAATAGAAACAATCTCAAAGAGAATCATTATATATGTAAGTATGATAAGTATGCATATACGATGGCACTTAAGAGATTCAAGTTGATTCTTATATGTCTTTAATAAATGTTGACATATTGTTTCAGTTCTGCCTTACATACTCAGTACATTATTCGTACTGACGTCCTTTTGTTGGGGACGTTTATTTCATGCTTGCATGTATAGATAATCAGTTTGACGAGCCCTCATAGTAGACGAGATTGGCATTCAAAGAAGGATCGGTAAGACTCCACCTAATTCAGAGTGTAGCCGACACTATCAGTCATCGTGTCAAACTACAAACTTATGTGTAGGCCGGTAGCCTGTCCCATTTTATGTCGAATAATCTTAGAGGCTGAGATCAATGCCATAGGTCCATACAAGCTCAATGCTCCTTCCTCTGGACTCTTCTCTCTGAAAGTTTATCTTTTGGATGAAGGATCACACATCACCAATGTCAGAAGTAGGGTAGGAGTCTTTTCTGTGGCTCACAGCAATGCCATGGGTCCTTACAAGCTCATTGCTCCTTCTCTTGGACACTATTTCACATTCCATTCTTGCAACCAACCACCCCAGCCAATTATCACCCCCACCCCTGTCTCGACCCAAAACCGGTTCAGGTCGTGATGGCACCTAATGGCGAGGTTAGGCAAGCCAACGTACAACTATAACAATAAAAATGTGGAATATAATCAACGGTATGGGGTAAGGCCGTAGAAACAAGCTGATCCACAGCTAAGCCCAATATATACAACCCCAAATTACCAACATAACTACAAAAAGTGTGTGCCATGACTAGTGTCAACGGGCGACTACATAGATACATCAATTGAAATATATATATACAAAATACAAGCCGCAGTGTGGAACAAAAGACTGAGCAAAATGAAACTAGAAGGCTCTAGAGGTGCTGTCAGTATGACGCCAAGAAGACAGCTCACCGTATGGGGCGACACCGCAATCAATATCTATCAGCAGACGGACGGACTTCAACACTTGCACAATCAAGTGCAGAAAAAAAAAAGTGCAGCATGACTACATATAATCAAATATGTACCCAGTGAGTATCCCGTCTAAACTCGTAAAGAGTAGTGACGAGAGTTAGAATACATACTCACTAAGGTCCAGTACATAAATAAATAAATAAGGTACATGCTGAACAATAAATCATGTGAGGAGGTACTTCAAGTATAATGACATGTAATCAACAAACAAGTAACTGACCTCAAACATAACCTTCCTTAGTAAGCTGATCGTATTTTTCACTTATTTTCTTTCATTAACTGAAATGTCTTATCTTTATTCTCAATTGTTCATTTTCTAGTACTCAGTATTGTTTCTCAACTCACCCTCGTACGATCCCAACTCAATGCAAATGCTGATGAATGCAAATGTGTATATATATATATATAAGACACGGACAAAACTATTGGACGAAGTCATAAGGGTGGGTCATAAGGACTGACTCGGTCATAAAGCTCCACACGCTCGCGAATCATACCTGCGACTCGTGCGCTGACTCGATAAACCTCCACGCTCGCGAATCTTTCATGCGACTCGTGGGAAAATATCTCTTCCCGATTGCGAATCATACCTTCGACTCGGGGGCCAATAACATAAATATATATACGCTCCCGATCACGAATCATACCTGTGACTCGGGGCCAATGATGCAAAGTAAAACCCTCCCCGATCACAAATCATACCTATGACTTGGGGACGAATGAAAGTAGTAGTATAATTCTTTCCTAATCACGAATCAAACCTGTGACTCAGGAGCTGGTAAAATAAGTCTGATTTCTCCCTGATCACGAATCAAACCTGTGACTCAGGGGCTAAATGAAAATATAAGTTTTCCCCGATCACGAATCATACATGTGACTCGGGGGCCATAAATGCATGAATGCGTATATATGACTGCATGAATGCATATATATATGTGTATATGTAGATCCCCTGGTACCGACTCGCCCACACTCAACGGGATCGGATACTCACATCTCACTTGATAGCTAAAGTTAGGATTTTTATCATATTATCCTCTTTGCTCATAATATTACCATGATGGAACAATTCAAGTACAAGAAGGAATTTTAACCACCTTCATTTATCTCAACAACTCATTATTAAGACTTATCTCATTTACTCCTTGCTCTTTATCAATTATATCAGGAGTAACACAATTACTCAATTGATGAAGTTCATAATTCTTATCTGAATATTATGTACATTTAATTCGCAGCTATCATAGCTCAATTTCATCATATATCAGTAATAACTCGTACAAAACATCAGATAATATCAAACAAACAGTTAGAACATGCTCGTGGGTCCTACGGCTACCCAACATACAGTATAGATGCCACGTACGGACTCTCGTCACGTGGTGCGTACGTAGCCCCCTCAACAAGCACAATTAGCAACAAAGAGGCTAGGGGACATTTCCCCCTTACAAAGTTTGGAAAGGAGACTCACCTAGACAAGTGCTCCTCCGGCCAACGGACCAATCAACAAGACGCACGAATCCTCCGAATTACCCTCGATGGCTCGCAACTAGCCAAAAACACATGATTATATTTATTTAGGAAGATTCGAGGAGGATTTATTAAGGATTTTCCCAGAAAACACATTCTTGACATACTTGGAAAATTCAACTCCGAGCCTCGGCGTTCGAAAAATTATAATTATTGAAGAAATGCGCTATACGTTGCCTAAGGATCAAGATTAACTTAATTAATCATCCTACAATGGCCCTAAAATTAGAATTCCCATTTTCCTCAAAACCCTCTATTCTCCCCAACAATTTCTCATGAATTTCTATGAATTTGGAAGTGGAAATTCCCAAAGAATTGAAGAAATTAACATGCGGAGGCCAAAAAATCACTTACCTGAGGTAATTAGGCTGAAATCACGTTCTGGAGCTCTTGGGGTATGCAACAATGGAGGAAAAATCGTGTTTTGGGAAGAAATTCACGAAATGGGCTTTTTATAGGACTGACCAGCAATTTCCGCACCTACGACCTTTGGATCGCAAGTGAGGACTCGCACCTGCGGAAAAAGGGTCGCTCCTGCAGAAAAGGTCTGGGCACTGGGGGGGGGGGTTCTCTCTCTTGCGGACTTTGGATCGCAGGTGCGGACTCGCACCTGCGTGAAATTGGTCGCGCCTGCGATGGCCTAGGCCCTGGGGAATGGTCGCGCCTGCGAAGCCGCGCCTGCGAAAACAAGGCCGCTCCTGCATCTGGAGTCGCGCCTTCGATAGGAAGGCCGCTGGTGGGAGCCTCGCGCCTGCGGCTCATGGATCGCATGTGCGGTCACACCAGAAGATTTCCCACAACTGTGCAATTGATGGTTTTTGACCCCGATCGGGGTCCGGGAGACCCATGGGCCCACCAGAGCCTTCGACAAATTATACCAACAAGTCCCAAATCATATGACGGACTTGCTCGAGCTCCCAGAACGCTAAAAACATCATCCAAACTATAAATCACTCCCCAAAACCCCTAAGTTTCAAACTTAGGATTTCAAGAAAATTCAAATGGCTCACCGATACGCCGAACGGGTCTATACTACTCGGAAAGACCCCAAATTTTGCGAAAAAGTCATAAATGACTATACGGAACTATTGCTAGTTCCGAAATTCCATTCGGACCATGATATCACGAGGTCCAATTCCAGGCTGAATTCCAACTCTTATGAAATCCTGAATTCCAATTCAGGTGCCGAAATACTCCCGGGTCATCAGAAACCCGAGGCGAACACACTCCCAAGTCTGAAATCATCATCCGGAGTTGCTGGAGCTATCAGAACTCGATTCCGAGGTCGTTTGCTCAAAATGCTGCTCGGAACCAAAATCAGCAAAATAGGCTAGCCTTTAGGAACCAAGTGTTCCTGAACTGGCCAAATCACTTCCGAATCTCGAACTACCTGCCCACACAAGTCATAAGGAACGAGTACCCGCTATGGAAAGAGTCATTCACGAGAACGGAGTCCCAACACACAAAACGACCGGCTGGGTCGTTATAGTGAAGTGCAGGAAGGAGTAGTTAAAAAAGAGTTAAGTTTGAAAAGGAGCTTGAAATAACATAACTTTAGATAATAATAGAAAGATCTTTTATGTAAAATTAGTTTGAAAAGGAAACAGTAGGATGGCCACAATTCAACAAGTATGCAGAATTCAAGAAAAAACAAACACAAATAGGGGAAAGGGATTGGGACAAGTAATGATAGCAGCATCTTTGCAGTAATTAATCTTTACCACAAAGTTACAGATTTTTGCAGAGTATTATATGCCAAGAGTTTATCTTATATTATAGATACAAATCTGAGAATACTAATTATTATAGATGCATTAGAAGCCATGCAATTGATAAAGAAACATACATAAAGAGATGCTAGATATGCAGAAAGAGGCAGTAGAAGGTCACATGGGCCATAATGAATCATAGAGAGGAAAACAGGAATCATGATAGGCTAGGAGAAGAAAAGAGATCATAGAAATAGAGTAGACATATTAGTTACATGGTAGGCAATAGAACCATAAGTAAAAGCACAAAAGAAACAACAAGAATGTTAACCAAAATTGAAACATATTGTTTTAGGATTTTGTAAACTTAAATTAGAACATACCAGTGTTAAGAGAGAGTAAAGCAGGAGAGAGAAAAATGATAGCACTATTAGCCTTGGCTTGCAGTCGGCTAATAATAGGCAAGAATACAGAGCAGCCAAATAGAGCCAAAGAGATACTGCAAGAAAGAGCACAAGAGAATAGTGTAGATGTCTGTGTGTGTTTGTGTGATCAAGAGTGTGTGTAGAGTGTGTGTTGAGTGTCTGTTGAGTGTGTGTTGAGTGTCTGTGTAAAGAGAGAAGACATGGTATATATAGTTTGAAAAACGAGTAGTCACATAGGTAAAGGGTGCATAGTTATGGAAATACAACCAATTAGTATCAATTAAAACACTTGACTCCTTTAATTAAAGAGTCAAGTTCAAAAGGAAAAGCAATCAATTCATAAGACTGATTTTGCTTCATTTGGGACAAGGAAATCACATAATACATAAATAAAGGCAAGTACATAGTATATAATTAAGGAAAGTTGAAATAACATTACATTTATAAAGTAAAATAGGGTATTAGTTTGAAAATCAACTGAAAGAATCTCGGACTCAGTTACAATCATAGGGAATCCGAGATAGTTAAGGAAAGCATCACATAAATATGCAAAGAATTTGAAAATTGGTACATAATTATAAAAGAAATACAAAATCATGTATTCAAGGAAATCATCACATAAATATGCAAAGAATTCGAAAATTGGTACAGAATTATAGAAGAAATACAAAGTCATGTATTCAAGGAAGGCACCACATAAATATGGAAAGAATTCGAAAATTGGTACAGAATTATAGAAGAAATACAAAATCGTGTATTCAAGGAAGGCATCACAGTGCCTGGGTATTCTTACACAACAGGACCGATATAAATCGACAAGTAGACATCCAGTAGAGTAGAGGTCAGAGTTTTCAAACATTTAAATAGCAGTCACTGATAGACATGAAGATATACTCATACAAATTAACAAGAAGAGGTCATAATAATGAATCAAGCGAAAGTCATAAGGAAACACACGAGTACACATTGTCAAACAATAAGGATCAACCTAGAACACTAGGGTTTCAACAATAACAGTTCAAACAACAAGAAATCATGAGATACTCGCTTAAACATAGCATAGATGACTAAAATCCAGAGGAAATACTGTTTTGAGAACAGGGTAAAGAAACCCTAGCTTTGAAATTGTTAAAAACGAGATTTTCCGGAGAAAACCATAGAGAAACTTCATAATATTGTAAAAATGTAAACAAATCTTAAAAGAAAAACCAAGATACAAAATATTAGGGTTTCGTGGAACCCATAAAAGAGGGAAAACCTCAAAGATGTCATAGATTTAGGCCAGAGAGACTGTAACACTTACTCAAACGGTCGGGGAAAGGCCAGAAAATTGCATGAAGCCCAAAGGAGGTGAGTGGACCGCTCCTGGCTCGTCAGGAGAACTCAGGGTATCACTGAGCAGGTGAGAGGCGAGTGGATGACCAGGAGATGATAGGGAATCAAAGTTCCGGTGAGAATCCACCGGAGAAGATGACTGGAGTCCATCGGAGAGGGAAAGTCAGCAGACTTCTAGAGAGTTGTAGAGAGATAGAGAGATAGAGAGATGAACCGTCTCGAAGAAAATGAGACGGAGGGGGGGGGGGTTAGGTTAGAGTTAAATTAGGAAGGTTACATATTGACCATTGATCAAATTTTATCAACGATCGAGATTGAATCCTAGGTGGGCCGGTTATTTAATGGGGTTTGGGCTGGGTAGGAATTGGGTTAGTTAATTCGGTGGGTTGGGATTTAAAATCAGGCTAGAATTTAAATGAAATGTGGCTAGTTATTAAATACCCCCAAAAATAGATAAGTAATTAAATAAACAACCAAAAATTGTACAAAAAATAAAATTGAGTTTAAATAGATGAAATTACAGTAATTAAATAATCTTAAGTGTAAAAAATGCATAAGTTTCGAATTAAAATAATACACAATGTTCAATTGGGCTATAAGTGCAAAATTATTGTAATTGAAATTAAATAAGTCCCAATTGACTAATTCGTGAAATAATTGGATTTTAATAGATAAACAATGATTATAAATAACTGTCACTACCCAAATCCTAATTCAGGTCGCGTTGGCGCCCAACAACGAGGTTAGGCAAGCCAATATAGAAACACTAGATTATATCCCATTGCCCGTTTGATCTAAACATGTCGGAAATTACCAATTTTAAACAATTAACATAATGCTAGCATAATAAGACCTTAAAATCATAGATATATGAAGGCATAGGGCCAAACCGAAGGACATATATAGATACACAGCCCAAACCAAAAATACAAACTACGTATGTGCCAGGAACTAGTGTCACGAGCAACTACTGAATATACAATGACTACAATATATAAAGATTCTCAGTCTGAATGAAATGGACAGAGAATATAACAAAAGAACTCCACGGTGCTGCTAGGAAGTAACCGGGAAAGCAGCTCACCGTGAAGTATGACCACACTATCAATATCTAGCACCGGCCTGATAATAAGATGTACCAGCTTCCGGACCTGCACAGTCAAGAACAGAAAAGAAAAGAAAGTGCAGCATCAGTACATAAATAAATATGTACCCAGTGAGTATCTCGTCTAATCTCGAAGAAGTAGTGACGAGAGGTCGACTCGATACTCACTAAGGTCCAACAGTGATAATAATGGATAGGATATAAGGAAAACAATAGGCATGTAAGACAAATAAACATCGAAATGCATAAATATGAGGTATCAACATACGGTTGAAATCAAGCAAGTCCTGTATCCGCCTAGGCGTACGACCCGATCCCATAGTGTAATCACTATCATCACTCCGTCGTGGCATACGGCCAGATCCCATGGTGTAATCACTCGCATCACTCCACTGTGGCGTACGACCCGATCCCATAGTGTAATTACTCTCATCGCTCTGACGTGGCGTACGACCCGATCCCATAGTGTAATCACTCTCATCACTCTGTCGTGGCGTGCGGCCCGATCCCATAGTGTAATCACTCTCATCACTCCGCCGTGGCGTATGGCCCGATCCCATAGTGTAATCACTCTCATCACTTTGCCTAGGCGTCGTATACATTGCCTACTTGTTTTAAAGAGTTAACATGCATATTTGGATTCTAATTTTTTATAGATACATGTTTGCAGGAATTGTTTTAAATAGGTTAACCATATTTTATGAGTGTATTAAATTGTGTTAACTAGGCGTTCAGGTTCTGACAAATAAAAAGTCTTAAGGGTAGGATATCTAATGCAAAAAGTATCACCTTAAGATATGGTTTCTATATGCTTATAAATGCATGAGCAATACATTATGACAGTCTTTGTTACTCAATTAGTTATACTAGGCGTGAATATAATAGGTATGTTAAAATGAAGAACCTAAACATGATTTTCAATGTATGGTATGCATGTCCTAGGCATGATACTATTGCGCACATAGAAAAACAAAGCCTAAGTAATGATTTCTACCCATACTACACTAAACATGCATAATTCCCTCCCATATTCACTATCCAGCCCCAATAGTTTATTTATAAATTATTACAGACCATAGCAAATGAATTACAGTGATTGCAAAGAGAAAAATAAGAATTTATTCTATAGAGAGCCTTTAAACAAGCCCAACCTTCCAACCTCACCCCCTTCGAGCTTCACAGCCTTACATAGTCTGGGTGCGACAAAGCTCCCAAAGGTACTTGTGAGGGCCTTGGCAAATAACAGCACCCATCAGTTGCCAAATTTGAGATAGGTGCAGTGTAGAATTACCTACCTCAGTGTGTTAAAGTTCAGAGGGAACTCAAGGTCCCTAAGAAATGCTCACACTGAGGGGGTGGAGCCTAAAGGTCTAAGAGTAGTGTGAAGTGCAGGGAGGAGTAGTTAAAAAAGAGTTAAGTTTGAAAAGGAGTTTGAAATAACATAACTTTAGAGAATAATAGAAAGATCTTTTATGTAAAATTAGTTTGAAAAGGAAATAAAAGGATCGCCACAATTCACCAAGTATGCAAAATTCAAGAAAAACCAAACACAAATAGGGGAAAGGGATTTGGACAAGTAATGATAGCAGCATCTTTGCAGTAATTAATCTTTAGCACAACGTTACAGATTTTCACAGAGTATGATATGCCAAGAGTTTATCATATATTATAGATACAAATCTGAGAATACTAAATATTATAGGTGCATTAGAAGCCAGACAATTGATAAAGAAACATACATAAAGAGATGCTAGATATGCAGAAAGAGGCAGTATAAGGTCACATGGGCCATAATGAATCATAGAGAGGAAAACAGGAATCATGATAGGCTAGGAGAAGAAGAGAGATCATAGAAATAGAGTAGACATACTAGTTACATGGTAGGCAATATAACCATAAGTAAAAGCACAAAGAAACAACAAAAATCTTAACCAAAATTGAAACATATTGTTTTAGGATTTTGTAAACTTAAATTAGAATAAACCAGTGTTAAGAGAGAGTAAAGCAAGAGAGAGCAAAATGATAGCACTATTAGACTTGTCTTGCAGCCAGCTAATTATAGACAAGAATAGAGAGCAGCCAAATAAAGCCAAAGAGATACAACAAGAAAGAGCACAAGAGAATAGTGTAGATGTCTTTGTGATTTTGTGTGATCAAGAGTGTGTGTAGAGTGTCTGTGTAAAGAGAGAAGACATGGTATATATAGTTTGAAAAATGTGTAGTCACATAGGTAAATGGTGCACAGTTATGGAAATACAACCAATTAGTATCAATTAAAACACTGGACTCCTTTAATTAAGGAGTCAAGTTCAAAAGGAAAAGCAATCAATTCATAAGACTGATTTTGCCTCATTTGGGACAAGGAAATCACATAACACATAAATAAAGCCAAGTACATAGTATATAATTAAGGAAAGTTGAAATAACATTACATTTATAAAGTAAAATAGGGTATTAGTTTGAAAATCAAATGAAAGAATCTCGGACTCAGTTACAATCACAGGGAATCCGAGATAGTTAAGGAAAGCATCACATAAATATGCAAAGAATTCAAAAATTGGTACAGAATAATAGAAGAAATACAAAATCATGTATTCAAGGAAAGCATCACATAAATATGCAAAAAATTCGAAAATTGGCACAGAATTATAGAAGAAATACAAAATCATGTATTCAAGGAAGGTATCACATAAATATGGAAAGAATTCGAAAATTGGTACAGAATTATAGAAGAAATACAAAATCGTGTATTCAAGGAAGGCATCACAGTGCCTGGGGATTCTTACACAACAGGATCGATATAAATCGACAAGCAGACAACGAGTAGAGTAGAGGTTGGAGTTTTCAAACATTTAAATAGCAGTCACTAATACACATGAAGATATACTCATAGAAATCCACAAGAAGAGTTCATAATAATGAATCAAGCGAAAGTCATAAGGAAACACACGAGTTGTGATGACCCAAAAGGTCACCTTAGGTAATTTAAACTATATTTGTGTTCCGAGGCTCCGAGAGCCTCCGTTAGTCTCACCTCGATATGCGTGCGCAGCCCGGGCGTATGGCTGGGAAGCTATTATGTGAAAATTTGATGAAAATGAGTTTTGATAATTAATAAATGAATATAGTTGACTTTGGTCAACATTTCTGGTAAACAGACCCGGACCCCTGATTCGACGGTCCCGGAGGGTCCCTAAGAAAATATGGGACTTGGGCATATGCCCAGAATCGAATTCCGAGGTCCCAAGACCGAGAAATGGATTTTTAAAAGAAATTATTTTTTGGAAATATTAAAGGAATGTGAAAGTGAATAATTATGTGAAAACCTTGTTACCGGGCCCGTGTTATGGTTCCGGGGCCCAGAACAGGTTTATTATATATTATTTGTCTTATATGTAAAATTTGGTGTAAAACTGGTGTGAATTGAGTGGTTTCGGATCAAAAATGAGGTTTTGAGGTTTTAAAGAATTTGAAATGCGACTTCGAAAGTGATGTTATGTTCCCGAGGTCCGAATGAGATTCCGAGACCTGGAATAGTTCCGTGGTGTCGTATATAAATTATCTGCAAAATTTTAGGTCATTCCGAGTGGTTTAGGCCGGTTCGGCGCGTTAAAGTGAATTCTAGAATTTCAAGTCCTTAAGTTTTGAATTCAGGGGTTTTGGAGGGTGATTTTGAGTTCTAGCGTTGTATTGAGTGTTCCGTGAGTTCGAGCAAGTCCGTTTAATGATTTGGGACTTGTTGGTATTTTTGGACGGGGGCTCGGGTGGGCCCAGGTGCCTCCCGGACCCCGTGTGAGGCCAAAAAACCAGCAAAAACCACTGCTGGTGTGACCGCAGGTGCGGTTGCCCAGCCGCAGATGCGGGACCGCCCATGCGGTCCCAGCCTCGCAGGAGCGGACCCCAGCCCCCTTGCCCAAGTGCGCAAGCGCGGGACGTAGGTCGCAGGCGCGGTCCAAGCCATCGTTGGCGCGACCCTTTCCGCAGGGGCGACCCAACTTCCGCAGGAGCGGGACTGCAAGTGCGGCTCCCATTCCTGTGGGTGCGAGCCCAGGGTCCCAGGCCCTTTTCCGCAGGGGCGACCACTTTCTCACAGGCGCGGGACCGCACCTGCGGTCCTATTGTCGCAGGTGCGGAAACCCCTGTTGGCAGCCCACTTAAATACTCCAAAATTTTGGGTTTTTCTCATTTCATCCATCTTCAACCTCCATTAGAGAGCCTCCANATTAGGCCAAAAATTCTTGAATAAATTACATAACTTCGATCCTTAGACTCCGGGTAATTGATTCCTCCACAAATTTTCAAAAAATCTAAACGTGTAGGCCCGGGGTCGAATTTTAGTATTCTTGGAAGAATAGTAGGAAATGCATAACTAAACTTAGAAATTGATTTATTGAGTACTTATTGATGTATTTGGGTTGATCATGCTAGATAATACCGTTCCGGAGTCGAATTCTAAAGGAAAGGCTGTGATCGAGGCTTGACTTGCA
>ML268644.1:0-28990 GCA_005239495.1 Nicotiana undulata
ATGGAAAGAGTCATTCACGGGAACGTAGTCCCAACACACAAAACGACCGGCTGGGTCGTTACAAACGTTGACCCCGCTAGACAAGCCAATGTGAGTTAATTTACTAACTTTCTTTACTTAGGTCATTTAAAAGTGAAACAATGAACATAAATAATTAATAACAATGCGGAAGCTGTGAGTCTATATATTAATATAATAATTGTCACAAAATTTCCGTACATAATCCCCCAGAATTGGTGTCACAAAATCTCACGGACTGTCTAAGATTACTACAACAAGAGTCTGAAATGAACAATACAACTGTCTGTGATACCAAGATAAAACAGAAACGAAAAGATAGAAGGTGACGCCAAGGTCCACGAACGTCTGCGGAACTACCTCGGTGTCGCATGTATGGACTGAAGGATACTCCCTCTAACGGTGTCCACTGGGCCCGGCTATGTAATCTGCACAACATAAAGAAGTGTAGGTGTAGCATCAGTACAACCGACCCCATGTACTGAGTAAGCGCCGAGCCTAACCTCGGCGAAGTAGTGATGAGGCTAGACACGACAACAACAATTTACCTGTACAGTTCTATAATATATACCAGAGAAAATAGCAAGAATTAAGCAGTTAAGCATGGTAGGGGACAAGTAATGGGGGTAACAAGTGAAAATCAAAGGTGAATAACTGAACAGCCAACAATACAAAAGAAACAAGTCAATAGGAAATAGTAACTCAAACAAGTATGTACACGGCATCACCCTTCGTGTTTTTACTCTCTTCCTCACTATGCAATGTATAAATGAAAGCAATATAAATCATGGCACGGCATCACCCTTCGTGTTTTTACTCTCTTCCTCACTATGCAATGTATAAATGAAAGCAATATAAATCATGGCACGGCATCACCCTTCGTGTTTTTACTCTCTTCCTCACTATGCAATGTATAAATGAAAGCAATATAAATCATGGCACGGCATCACCCTTCGTGTTTTTACTCTCTTCCTCACTATGCAATGTATAAATGAAAGCAATATAAATCATGGCACGGCATCACCCTTCGTGTTTTTACTCTCTTCCTCACTATGCAATGTATAAATGAAAGCAATATAAATCATGTCACGGCATCATTCTTAGTGCTTTACACTCTTCCTCACCCAAATCAACAACAAATAACAATTTGGCAAGGAATTCAACAGTGTGAAATACAATTCATAACCACCCAGCAAGGGGAATATCAACCAAAATAGTAACATTGCCCGGCAAGGGACTCAGCTATAACCAATCTCTTACGAGTACATAACTTAATGAATTGGATCCTCAACGGAGACATCATCTTACAAGTACTTAAGCAAGTATTCTCAGCAGTTAAACAACTTCCCAAAGGAAACTACTTTGTACACAATAGATATCGGAGTAATAACATGTAATTTTACCAAAATAGACTCACGGGCATGCTTGACAAACAATGCATAGGTACTCGTCACCTCACCTATACATTGAACATGATAAAACAAGTAGCACATACGACTCAACACCTATTTCCTCACTAAAGTTAGGCCAAACACTTACCTCGACTCCAAGAATGCAAATCAGGCCTCTAGCACCGCTTTCCCTCTCGAATCCAACTCCAAAACGATAGTATCTAGACGTAATCGACTCAATAATGTCAATAATGACTCAATAATTCAATTCCAAAGCCTAATTGTAGATTACCCATCATTCTTCCAAAAATACCAAAAATCGACCCCAGGCCTGCTTGGTCCAAACACGAGGTACGGAACAAAACCCGATCATTCATTCCTCCACGAGCCCGAATATACAATTTATTTTGAAATCCGACCCCCAAAACGAGGTTGAATTCCCAAAAATTGGAAAAGCCCTAACTCTACCCCAAACCCCAATTTCTACCTTTGCTTTCATGATTTTAGGCCTAGAATCTAATATTGATTGGTGAAAATGGAAGAAAATGGAGTTAAGAACACTTACCTATGAAGCAAAGGTGATGAATCTCTTCAAAAATGGCCAAAGGAGGTGTGGAGAAGAAGAAGGTAGTGGAAAATTGAGAAATCCCGTAATGAATATTCTGATTTTGGGTCTTTAAAATAATTGGGCAAAAATGACCTATGCGATCGCGAGAAAAGAGTTGTGATCGCGTAGAGGACTGCCTGCTTAAGCTTTGCGATCGCGGACCATATAATGCGATCGCACAGTACTCCCTAGCCCCACACTGCAGTCGCGGAGATACAAGTGCGGTCGCACAGTGCATTAGACCAGTCCCCCTCCCAGCTCTACTAACCTTGTGCGATCGCAGACCCCCTAGTGCGATCGCATAAGGCAACTGACCCCTCCCCCACTCTCAACTCTATGCGATCGCGACTATACCTATGCGATCTCATAGAGTAAATCACCAGACACTAGATAAAACATAAAAACACCAGATTTTCCAACTATTTTGCACTCCGACACTTACCCGAAACTCACCCGAGCCCTCGGGGCTCAAACCCAAATATACACACGACTTCAAAATCATCCTACGGACTTATTCGAGTAATTAAACCACCAAAATAACATCTAAAACAATGAATTAAACTCAAAAATCTATATAATTTTCTCAAAACTTCATAGACTTCAAATTTTCATTTTTGATCCGAAACACGTCAAACCAAGTCCGTTTCTTACCAAATTTTACGGACAACACATAATAACCATACTAAAATTGCTCCGGGCTATGGAACCATAATACAGGTCCGATAACACGAGTTTTACATCAAAATTCATTTTCAAAATCTTTATATTTTTCAGAAAATAATTTTCTTTAAAAATTCATTTCTCGGACTTGGGACCTCGAAATTCGATTCCGGGCATACGCCCAAGTCTCATATTTTCCTACGGACCCTCCCGAACCGTCAAATCACGGGTCCGGGTCTATTTACCCAAAATATTGACCAAAGTCAACTTTAATCAAATAATTATTATAAAAACATCCTTTTATCAATTTTCCACATAACAGCTTCTCATCTACGCGTCCGGGCTGTGCAAGCACATCAAGGTGAGATTAACAGAGGCTTCCAGGGCCTCGGAACACAGTTTTAGTTAAATTTACACAGGATGACTCTTTTGGGTCATCACATTTTCATTCCTTACATACTCGGTACATTATTTGTACTGACATCCTTTTTGCCTAGGGACGTTGTGTTTCATGCCCGCATGTCCCGATAGACGAGTTGAGAGCCCTCCAAATAAGCTATCAGCTCAGCAGAAGGTGTTGGTGCGCTCCATTTGCTTCGGAGTAGCCTAATTGGCTAGTATGCATTGGACACGTAATGATTAGTATGTTGGGGCCTTGTCCGGCCTTATGACGTTTATGTACTCTTAGAGGCTTGTAGACATATGTCATGTATATGAAAGTTTGTATGGCCTTGTTGGCCTATGTTCTGCGTACGAGTGATCATTTTTGCATTTTAAGCCCGTATGTCATAAGTATAAGTTTGTATTACATGTTTGGTCATCCTATGTCGAGGGTTCTGTCACGACCCAAAATCCATAAGGTCGTGATGGCGCCGAACACCACTGTCACGCAAGCCAAGCATTAATTAGTTGAAATAAATTCCTGTTTTAACATTTTCGAAATTGTTACCTTTAACTTTAATACATAATAACTAGATAAAAATCCATTAAGTAAAAGCAACAGTCTATTTTTCCAATTTAATAAAAATACAACCCAATTACATCCCAAAACCCGGTGTCACAAGTACATGAGAAATTTCTAAGACTTTTTACAAAATGTTACAAAGCTTGTCCAAAATACAAGTTGGACAAGGACTTCAGAATAAAATAAATACAATACATAGAGGAAGACTCTGCCGGCTGCGGATCGCCTCCGGATGATGCAGCTCGCCTAAGTCTCCAAGCCAGCCACATCGCTATGAAAGTACATGTGCAACAAAAATGCACAGCAAGTGTAGCATGAGTACAAAAACAACGTTTACTCAGTAAGTATCCCGCCTAACCTCAGAGAGGTAGTGACGAGGGGTCAAATTAGACACTCACTAAGGTCCACCAGTATAATATATGACAGGATATAACGAAATATGGTAGGCACGTAAGACACTGAGCATCAATGCGTATCAAGCACAGAAATCCAGGTAACTACTGAAAAATAAATAACAATGTTCACCTTCATTTCCCCCAAATATCTGTCCAGCCAATATCCGTGAAACAGTACCAAATAGTCATGCACACACAGGAATACGACAACCGGCCGGAGTCGCAAGGGAGACATCTAAGTATTGTTTGGTCGTAAAGCTTCCCCCGCTCGCCTATCATACCTGCGACTCGGGTGCTGACACATATATACTGAATTATCATAAAGCTTCCCCGGCTCGCGAATCATACCTGCGACTCGGGTGCTGACACATATATATCGAATTATCATAAAGCTTCCCCCGCTCGCGAATCATACCTGCGACTCGGGTGCTAACACGTATATATCGAATTATCATAAAGCGTCCCCCGTTCGCGAATCATACATGCGACTCGGGTGCTGACACATATATACCGAATTATCATAAAGCTTCCCCCGCTCGCGAATCATACCTGCGACTCGGGTGCTGACACGTATATACCGAATTATCATAAACCTTCCCCCGCTCGCGAATCATACATGCGACTCGGGTGCTGACACATATATACTGAATTATCATAAAGCTTCCCCCGCTCGCGAATCATACCTGCGACTCTGGTGCTGACACATATATACCGAATTGTCATAAAGCTTCCTCCGCTAGCGAATCATACCTGCGACTCGGGTGCTGACACATATCTACCAAATTATCATAAAGCTTCCCCCTATCGCGAATCATACATGCGACTCGGGTGCTCATATGTACACGTATTCACATAATAAATTCACATTTTTGTCAAGAAACAACTTCTCATGAAAGTGTTAAAATTCTCTTTAGGTGAACCTGAAGATAGTATTTAAATCATGTTTGAAATTCTTTTCCAAGTTTAACAATGTTCAATAATATAACCTTATCAGGAACACAATTATGCAAGGAAGGATCCATTCATTTCTCAATTGATTAAGGAAAATGAGCTCTAACCTTTTTAGTATTCAATCACTAACTCGATCATCTCACCAGGCTAATATCATTGATAAATTCACCAGGACAACAAGTAAGTCATGCTCGTGGGTCCTAGACTACCTGGACATGGCATAACAGTAGCTACGCACGGACTCCCGTCACCTCGTGCGTACGTAGCCCCCACAAATAGTAACACATACTTAATTAGTTCACCTAGGGGGAAAATTCCCCCTCACAAAGTTAGAAAGGAGACTTACCTCGTGTCGAACCTACTTTTTGTGTCAAGAATGCGCCCGAAACTTCAAACTCGTTTCCCAAGGACTCGTAACTAGCCACAAGTCAGTTAATTATATCAATAAATGCTAAATGAATCAATTCTAATGCATGGAAGTGAGTTTTTCTAAAGTATTTCCCCAAAACTCAAAAATTGAATACGAGCCCGCTCGGTCCAAACCCGAAATTCGGATCAAACCCAATTACATGTTCGCCCCCGAGCCCGGATATATAAATGGTTTTGGAATCCGGTCTCAAATTGAGGTCTAAATTCCCAATTTTCAATATTCTTAGGTTTTACCCAAAATTCCTAATCCCACCATGAAAACCCTAGATTCCAGGATGAAATCTTGTAAAAAGAAGTTAAAGAGTGAAGGAAATGAGTTAGGAATCACTTACCAACGTTTTGGAGTAGAAAGAGTGTTTGGAAAATCGCCTCTTATGTCTTTGGGGTCTTGAAAAATGGAAAATAACTGAAAATACCATTTATTTATACTCCTCTCAGGGCCCCCACCGCGGTCAGCGAAAAAGGGACCGCGGCCGCGCTAGCAAAGTCAAGAAAAACTGAAGAAAACCAAGAAAAATGACTGCAGTGACATGCTTTAGTCAAAAGATATAGGCCTCCGAAGTCGGACCAATGGCCCAGCTCCTCCACCGCAGACCGCGAAAACACGATCGCGGCCACGAAGCCCCCCACCGCGGCCAGCACAAAAAGGACCGCGGACCGCGGTGGTGGGTTCAGGGATTTGACCCCTCTGACCTGTAACGGCTATATTTTAGCCTAAAGACATCCCGGGACCTACCCGGAACTCACACGAGCCCTCGAAACTTCAAACTGAACGTTCCAACAAGTCCCAAATCATCCCACGGACTTGCTCGAGCCTTCGGAACACCCAAAACAACGCTAGAACTCATAATCACACCTCAAAATCCCTAGAATCAAACTTAAGAACTTTAAGTTCTTGAATTCGCTAACAATGCGCCGAACCGACCTATACTACTTGGAATGACACCAAATTTTGCAAGAAAGTCATATTCGACATTATGGACTTGCTCAAACTTCCGAAATCGCATTCTGACCCCGATTTCAAAATTTTCCACTTCCGGTCAGATTCTTCAAAAACTTCCAAATTTCTATATTTAGCCAAATGACTTCAAAATGACCTCCAGACATCCGAATTCACTTCCGATCGCACTCCCAACTCCAGAATCACCATACGAAGCTATTCCCGGCCTCGGGATCCCAAACGGACATCAATATCACTGAAATGCGCTTCAAGCCAAACTTAGGAAATTCCTTCAAAAATGCTGACTTCCACAAGATACGCCGAAACTCTCTCGGGTTATCCAATACTCGATCCGGACATACACCCAAGTCCGAAATCATCATATGAATCTGCTGGAACCTTCACATCCTGATTCCGAGGTCGTTTACTCCAAATTTCACTCTTAGCCGATTCTTCCAACTTAAGGTTTCTGAGATGAGAATTCTCTTTCCAAATCCACCCGAACTTCCCGAATTTCAATTCCGACCACACCTACAAGTCATAATACCTGAAACGGAGCTACTCATGCCCTCAAACTGTTGAACGACGCGCTAGAGCTCAAAACGACCGGTCGGGTCGTTACATTCTCCCCCACTTAAACAGACGTTCGTCCTCGAACGTGCTAAGAACTACTCTGGAGTTATCTGAAATCACTGTTTAACACCTCGAGCACCTTCCCGTGCCACCACAACCCAGTTGAGTACACTTGCTCGAACAATTCTGAAGATATCCTCTTTTATCCATACAATAAGCTCTGAACTCAGTTCCAACACCGGAAACTCTCTGCCAGGCTTGTTTCTAATATATGAACGCCATATCAACTACCACACGATGCACCAGAACACAAATGCGTACCTTTGCTGAATCAGCACCATACATCGCATAATTCGTCATCTAACCACAATGACGCTCCCTGAACCTTAATAGCCAAAATTCCACAAATCTGATGCTCCCAATGCATCTGCTCACATATGTAACATCCTGCTATAATGCCGACGATACCACCACAACAGAGGAGATGTGTAGAAACTGCTAACCAATTGCAGAGTTAACCAAACATTGAATCTCTCCTTTTTGACTAAAATCATCACCTCATTACTAACCAAATACTGGTATTTGTTCTCTACCATACTTCACGAAATCCCGTCGCACTGATCCTTGATCCAATAGTCTCGTCTCACCCAGTATGAGTTTCTCAGATAACCAATCACCCCAGACATAACCAACAGTCACACACGATGCCACAATGCGCCAATAGGCCACATCTCGAACATGATACATAAGAATATGACTCAGGAAGGGACTACTCCACTCACGCAACTGTTATGAACTTTCCTCATAATACAGGAAGTATAACATAAGAAAATAAATATAGGAACCTTACTTATCATCACACTGTTGCGGCGTGCAACCCGATCCAAATAACATACCTGTGGCGGCGTGCCACCCGATCCCATCATAAGATTTACATAAGGAAATATACACAGAGCTGAATTGCTCACTATTACAAATTACTGAATATCGGTCATAAGCACGCTAAGTGCATAATACCATTCTGGGGAGACTGATAGAACCATATGCTACAAAACTCAAGCACAACTGAGGTGCGATATATAATCTGAATCTTGAGGGCCATCCTGCTCACATAACCCCCTCACTTCGCGGAATCTTAACACATACGAAGTTATCAAGCTATTTCACAACTCACACAACACAATCATAATACTACATGAAATGAACGAAAATGGAACTCACTTGATATTCCAACACCCCTCCTTGAGGAGCGCTTTACTGAAACGAACACATCTGACTCAGATGAAGCCCATAGTCCTTTTTAAATCCATTTGCGCACTTCAAGCCAATTCCGCTCACACTGAACTAAGCTAATAGCTTGACCTGGTTCCATAATAACCCACTTCCTCGCATAACATGCAAGAACCACCATCACAGCCAGGACAACGCCCCATAGCCCACAACGAAAATGAATTGAATGCCTTCCAAGCTTACACTTTCAAATAAGCACATTACACTTCCTTATACTTGGTCTAAACCTTCAATCAATCAGGTGGCCACAAGTCACACTTATACAATCTTCCCGTGGTCACGCTCCCATGACCTTCCACACAAGGTAACAAGTCTGCACGTCCATACCACTGGCCCCATCAATGCCGTAAAATAAATCAAGAACTCATAACCAGGGTGCAAGCCTCTTACACCGAACATCGATCTCAGGCGACACTGAAGATAACACCAGCTTACTCTGGACTTTCAAACCCCTTTTTCTCGCTCATCCGATCTCATTACATCCTTGTTAATATCGAACCGCAATCTGATTCTTACTTCCAGCTCCACACTGACTACTGCACCCAACATGCTGATATGAAACATCATAGGAATTCCATCATACTTCCTGAACCGCTAATAGGGCGAACACGTCACCACATAGAAACCTTTACTTACCTCAATTCATGAGAACCATTACAACACACGAGCGAATTCTCACAATCACAATACATTGAAATCCTTAAGTAGTGGTCTGAACCACCATAAACCTTCCGGGATCCGCCTATACCTGACAGGCCATAGCACTTCAATGCTTCCAATGAAATATATTACGACGGCCGACATGCCCCACACAAATCTGCACAAACCATACACATACGCAATCACACCGAAGGAACTGATCACTCTCGTACATGTCGCGAATCAACCATGGCTAACCAGCCTATCTTCTTTTAATCA
The DNA here is from genome assembly GCA_005239495.1 of Nicotiana undulata. NCBI lineage: Eukaryota > Viridiplantae > Streptophyta > Magnoliopsida > Solanales > Solanaceae > Nicotiana > Nicotiana undulata. The sequence continues at coordinate 9,137 of ML268644.1, forward strand.
TCTTAATTGCCTCAGATATAGTAGTAACTTCCTTCAAATCATAGTAAACTCAACCCTCACTCATCCCGAGTGAGTGACCTTGATTCACGAGACCGTGCTGCCTAAATCCCGCAACCCGTCTCATACCCTCATGGTAAACTTTCTACAACCCAGAGTTTATTTCTCTCACTCCTCCAATACTATCCTGCATGCTGAAAATAACATAGAACACTCCAACCATTTTCCCTTTCTTAGAAATTACGCTGCCAAAGATCGATTCTTAATAATATTGTTGCTCGCAACCCTTAAACACCGCATTCTTAACCTTTGAATTCACTAGGACCGCTATTGAGAGTCACCCACTCTGACTGGCCCCGAATACAATCAACTCCAAGGCTCTTCTAGCACATAAACACCCTTTTCAATGAAGCACGTGACTGATTCACTACCCTACAGATCGCCCATGCCTTAAGCATAAATTCAGAATCTCCCAAAACCTAACCCTGGTCCAATAGGGCCAACGTTTGCACACGTTTGCCATATCCCACGCACAATCATCATATTACTCCTTTCCCTTAGCTGTAATAACTTGCCATTACGCCAACAATCCACCACCCCATGAGAACACAATCCTACAACCCAACTGTAGGTGGTGGGACTCCCCCACTTAGCTCGAAGCTACTCCTTGCACCACTCTAGACCCTGCTGAGATCCCTTCTCCTTTGTTGACATGACCTTGCTCAACCAATCCGTCCAATTCTTCCGAATTCTCCTGTTAGCATCCCCCAAATACTCAAATTCTCTAGAACCATTCACACATTTGCCTCCTACCGAATACTCACTAGGATTCCTCGCAAAACTTGCCAACCACACAACCGCTAACCTACTCACAGGAGATAACTCACCTGTGGAAACCACAACCTGACACCTTCCAACGACGTTGAAATGCACACTCTTTGCAACATCAATACCCCAACCTAAGCCTGTTCTCATTCACCAACTTTGCTCGTCTGTCCACTCCTCATGGACATCTACTAAATGCGCTACTACATCTTCAAATTCGTTATTATGCTGCCGCTCTCCCACTTTGGTTAACCTCATTCCTTTAAGCACTACCTGACTTCCTTCTCTTACGCCTGGCCTTTTAGAAATAGAACCACCACCTAGCACTTTTCACATATCTTCCTTCATCGTATGCTGCTCAATCATTGCCTCAATTCAATATCCTCCCCTGAGAAAACCTCCCTTCAAACCATTCATCACCCCAACATATGGGAAAGCATTTTACCATCATATCGACATCGCGTTATAACCAATCGTAAGCATCATCATAACCTGAGCATAATCTCAAAGTTCTCAAAATCAATGCTACTAGCTGGACCAACATATTATCCTTCTACAGGGCTACCACAACAGCCTCAACCAGTTAAGCATGGAAAACATCACGCACACTATCTGTAGAACCATTTCAATTCCTCAAATTCCTGATTCATAGCAAGCGCTTCGCGACGCGTAAGATTGAGTAGGAAGAAACATAGGCATAAGCCTCAATGGAATCAAATCGCACGATGAGAAATCAAGAAGGGATGTACTCCTAACAGCCCTGTAGCATCTCGAAGATAAGTACAGACGTCTCCGATCTGCAAGACTCTACTAGACTTGCTCATGACTCAAGAAACCTAAGGGAACCTAGAGCTCTGATACCATGTTGTCATGACCAAAATCCATAAGATCGTGATGGCGTCGGACACCACTGTCAGGCAAGCCAAGCATAAATTAGTTGAAATAAATTCCTGTTTTAAAATTTTTGAAATTGTTACTTTTTACTTTAATACATAATAACTAGATAAAAGTCCATTAAGTAAAAGGAACAGTCTATTTTTCAATTTAATAAAAATACAACCCAATTACATCCCAGAACCCGGTGTCACAAGTACATGAGCAATTTTTAAGACTTTTTACAAAATGCCACAAAGCTTGTCCGAAATACAAGTTGGACAAGGACTTTAGAATAAAATAAATACAATACATAGAGGAAGACTATGCTGGCTGCGGATCGCCTCCGGGTGATGCGGCTCGCCTAAGTCTCCTAGCCAGCCTCATCGCTATGAAAGTACATGTGCAATAAAAATGCACAGCAAGTGTAGCATGAGTACGAAAACAATGTGTACTCAGTAAGTATCCCGCCTAACCTCAAAGAGGTAGTGGAGAGGGGTCAAATTAGACACTCACTAAGGTCCAACACAAAATACGGTAGGCATGTAAGACAGTGAGCAGCAATGCGTATCAAGCACAGAAATCCAGGTAACTACTGAAAAATAAATAACAATGTTCACCTTCATTTCCCCCAAATATCTGTCCAGCCAATATCCGTGAAATAGTACCAAATAGTCATGCGCACACATGAATAAGACAATCGGTCGGAGTCGCAAGGCAAACATCTAAGTATTGTTTGGTCGTAAAGCTTCCCCCGCTCGCCTATCATACCAGTGACTCGAGTGCTGACACATATATATCGAATTATCATAAAGCTTCCCCCGCTCGCGAATCTTACCTACGACTCGCGTGCTGACACATATATATCGAATTATCATAAAGCTTCCCCCGCTCGCGAATCATACCTGCGACTCGCGTGCTGACACATATACTGAATTATCATAAAGCCTCCCCCGCTCGCGAATCATACCTATGACTCGGGTGCTGACACATATATACCGAATTATCATAAAGCTTCCCCCGCTCGCAAATCATACCTGTGACTCGGGTGCTGACACATATATACCGAATTATCATAAAGTTTCCCCCGCTCGCGAATCATACCTCCGACTCGGGTGCTGACACATATATACCGAATTATCATAAAGCTTCCCCCGCTCGCGAATCATACCTCCGACTCGGGTGCTGACACATATATACCGAATTATCATAAAGCTTCCCCCGCTCGCGAATCATACCTGCGACTCGGGTGTTGACACATATATACCTAATTATCATAAAGCTTCCCCCGCTCGCGAATCATATCTATGACTTGGGTGCTGAAACATATCTACCGAATTATCATAAAGCTTCGCTCGCTCGCAAATCATACATGCGACTCGGGTGCTGACATATATATACCGAATTATAATAAAGCTTCCCCCGCTCACGAATCATACATGCGACTCGGGTGCTGACACATATATACCGAATTATCATAAAGCTTCCCCCGCTCGCGAATCATACCTGCGACTCGGGTGCTGCCACAAATATACTGAATTATCATAAAGCCTCCCCCGCTCGCGAATCATACCTGCGACTCGGGTGCTGACACATATATACCGAATTATCATAAAGCTTCCCCCGCTCGCGAATCATACCTGCGACTCGGGTGCTGACACATATATACCGAATTATCATAAAGCTTCCCCCGCACGCGAATCATACCTGCGACTCAGGAGCTGACACATATATACCGAATTATCATAAAGCTTCCCCCACTCGCGAATCATACCTGCGACTCAGGTGCTAATACATATATATCGAATTATAATAAAGCATCCCCCGCTCGCGCATCATACCTGTGACTCGGGTGCTGACACATATATACCGAATTATCATAAAGCTTCCCCCGCTAACGAATCATACCTGCGACTCGGGTGCTAACACATATCTACCGAATTATCATAAAGCTTCCCCCGCTCGCAAATCATACATGCGACTCGGGTGCTGACACATATATTTCGAATTATCATAAAGCTTTCCCCGCTCCCTAATCATACATCTGACTCGGGTGCTGACACATATATACCAAATTATCATAAAGCTTCCCCCACTCGCGAATCATACCTGCGACTCGAGTGCTGACACATATATACCGAATTATCATAAAGCTTCCCCCGCTCGCGAATCATACCTGCGACTCGGGTGCTGACACATATCTACCGAATTATCATAAAGCTTCCCCCGCTCGCGAATCATACATGTGACTCGAGTGATGACACATATATACCGAATTATCATAAAGCTTCCCCTGCTTGCGAATCATACCTGCGACTCGGGTGCTGACACATATATACCGAATTATCATAAAGCTTCCCCTGCTTGCGAATCATACCTGCGACTCGGGTGCTGACACATATATACCGAATTATCATAAAGCTTCCCCCGCTCGCGAATCATTCCTGCGACTCGGGTGCTGACACATATATACTGAATTATCATAAATCTTCGCCCGCTCGCGAATCATACCTGTGACTCGGGTGCTGACACATATATACAGAATTATCATAAAGCTTCCCCCACTCGCGAATCATACCTGCGACTCGGGTGTTGACACATATATACCGAATTATCATAAAGCTTCTCCCGCTCGCGAATCATACCTGCGATTCGGGTGCTGACACATATATACCGAACTATCATAAAGCTTCCCTCGCTCGCGAATCATACCTGCGACTCGGGTGCTGACCCATATATACCGAATTGTCATAAAGCTTCCCCCGCTAGCGAATCATACCTGCGACTCGGGTGATGACACATATCTACCGAATTATCATAAAGCTTCCCCCTCTCGCGAATCATACCTGCGACTCGGGTGCTCATATGTACACGTATTCACATAATAAATTCACATTTTTGTCAAGAAACAACTTCTCATGAAAGTGTTAAAATTCTCTTTAGGTGAACCTGAAGATAGTATTTAAATCATGTTTGAAATTCTTTTGCCAAGTTTAATAATGTTCAATAATATAACCTTATCAGGAACACAATTGTGCAAGGAAGGATCCATTCTTTTCTCAATTGATTAAGGAAAATGAGCTCTAACCTTTTTAGTATTCAATCACTAACACGATCATCTCACCAGGCTAATATCATTGATAAATTCACTAGGACAACAAGTAAGGCATGCTCGTGGGTCCTAGACTACCCGGACATGGCATAACAGTAGCTACGCATGGACTCCCGTCACCTCGTGCGTACGTAGCCCCCACAAATAGTAACACATACTTAATTAGTTCACCTAGGGGGACAATTCACCCTCACAAAGTTAGAAACGAGACTTACCTCGTGTAGAACCTACTTTCCGTGTCAAGAATGCGCCCGAAACTTCAAACTCGTCTCCCAAGGATTCGAAACTAGCCACAAGTTACTTAATTATATCATTAGATTCTAAATGAATCAATTCTAATGCATGAAAGTGAGTTTTTCTAAAGTCTTTCCCCAAAAGTCAAAAATCGAATCTGGGCCCGCTCGATCCAAACCCGAAATTCGGATCAAAACTCAATTACCCGTTCACCCCCGAGCCCAGATATATAAATGGGTTTGGAATCTGACCTCAATTTGAGGTCTAAATTCCCAAATTTCAATATTCTTAGGTTTTACCCAAAATTCCCAATTCCACCATGAAAACCCTGGATTCTAGGATGAAATCTATTAAAAAGAAGTTAAAGAGTGAAGAAAATGAGTTAGAAATCACTTACCAGCGTTTTGGAGAAGAAAGAGTGATTGGAAAATCGCCTCTTATGTCTTTGGGGTCTTGAAAAATGAAAAATTACTGAAAATACCACTTATTTATACTCCTCTCAGGACCCCCACCGCGGTCAGTGAAAAACGGACCACGGACGCGCTAGCAAAGTCAAGAAAAACTAAAGAAAACCAAGAAAAATGACTGCAGTGACATGCTTTATTATTTTGGCCATCCTTTTTTCTACGGATGTCCAAACATGAAGGGCCACAACTTTCGATTTTTAATCATCTCCAAATTCATTGTAGATCAAAAGATATAGGCCTCCGAAATCAGACTAGTAGCCCAGCTCCTCCACCGCGGACCGCGAAAACACAACCGCGGCCGCGAAGCCCCCCACCGCGGCCAGCACAAAAAGGACCGCGGTGGTGGGTTCAGGGATTTGACCCCTCTGACCTGCAACAGCTATATTTTAGCCTAAAGACATCCCGGGACCTACCCGGAACTCACCCGAGCCCTCGGAACTTCAAACTGAGCGTTCCAACAAGTCCCAAATCATCCCACGGACTTGCTCGAGCCTTCGAAACACCCAAAACAATGCTAGAAACTAATAATCACACCTCAAAATCCCTAGAATCAAACTTAAGAACTTTAAGTTCTTGAATTCGCTAACAATGCGCCGAACCGACCAATACTACTCAGAATGACACCAAATTTTGCAAGCAAGTCATATTCGACATTACGGACTTGCTCAAACTTCCGAAATCGCATTCTGACCCCGATATCAAAAAATTTCACTTCCGGTCGGATTCTTCAAAAACTTCCAAATTTCTATCTTTAGCCAAATGACTTCAAAATGACCTCCAGACATCCGAATTCACTTCCAATCGCGCTCCCAACTCCAGAATCACCATACAAAGCTATTCTCGGCCTCGGCATCCCAAACGAACATCAATATCACTGAAATGCGCTTCAAGCCAAACTTAGGAAATTCCTTCAAAAATGTTGGCTTCCACAAGATACACCGAAACTCCCCCGGGTTATCCAATACTCGATCCGGACATACACCCAAGTCCGAAATCATCATACGAACCTGCTGGAACCTTCACATCCTGATTCCGAGGTCGTTTACTCCAAATTCCACTCTTAGCCGATTCTTCCAACTTAAGGTTTCTGAGATGAGAATTCTCTTTCCAAATCCACCCGAACTTCCCGAATTTCAATTCCGACCACACCTACAAGTCATAATAACTGAAACAGAGCTACTCATGAACTCAAACTGTTGAACGACGCGCTATAGCTCAAAACAAAGGTTCCCTCATGTTTCATTCTACTTATCTCACAACAGCCTTTCCGTTTCATTTACCTATGGTAGTATGATACGAAAGATACGTTACGTTGGTACTCGATTGAGTAAGGTACCAGGTTCCAGTCGGGACCCATCGGGTTGGGTCGTGACAGTTGGATATTATAGATTTTCGGTTTTGACCATATAAGTCGAGATGTTTCTACTTTTTACAAAAATGAATATCCAAATGAAGTACTCATGTTAAAGTTCCCTGAAAAGTTCCTCATTCTTGTTTCAACCATCCAAATAAGGTTTTAATGTAATGCAATTATCATTAAAACAATACAACAAAGACATTAATACGGCTGTTAAGAAGTAGCTATAGTAAAATAATGTCCAAATAGAAAGTATTCTAATAGTAACTTAGTAATTAAGAGATAATATATAATGGCTAGGGTATTGAACTTATTGATATTGACATATGGATAATGTACTAAATATAAAGAATAAAAAAATTGAATTTTCGAATATCCAAAAATCCGAAGTACCAAAATCAAAATCCAATCCGAAATCCAAAAAAATCAAAAATTCAACTCATATTCCAAAAATCCAAATTAAAATTTTAAAATTTCAAATTTCGATTTGGATTTGAATTTCGGATATGACCAAACTATGCGTATTCTAGTTCTCACTGTCACTAAAGAACCAAAAACGGAAAGACAAAAAGTACCGCGTAAAAACAGAAACAAACAAAATGATACACACCCTATCTTGAGACAAGCCCAAGAAATAAATAATGAGAATTTCGCGGAAGTAGTATCAGCCTATTTAATTTATAAGTGGGTTTGGATTAGGACTATTGTGTTATAAATAATTATCCAATGGTGGATGTTCATAACTCATAAAAGAGTAATTCCCACTACTCTTCTCCATTATCTCCATTAATCTCCCACTACTTCTTACCATTATGGTTGTAACTCACATACCTCCATAACCTCCCCATGATCTTCCTCCATGATCTCAAATGTTTAATGTCATATTTATGATATTCTTTTGTATACCTCTATGTAATACTATAAATAGAGGATGAAGTGATATTGTACACACTTTAAACACTTGAAAGAAATAAGAAGCTCTCATCTCTTACTCTCTACATTCTTGTCTATTTTCTTATTTTATATTATTACTTTGAGCTAAGTTTCTTAAAACGTTATCCGCACGAATTGCTATATTCTTCTTATATTTTCTATAAGATATGAAATCCTTCCATGGGAGCTACAACCTTAAATCAATTTGGTTGAGCCCGTGAAAATATGGGCATTTCGTTGTCATATCAATGTTGTGTTTGCTTCTGTTATACAGGGAGTATCATTTTTCAGTTGCCATGAATTCTGCAATTAACTTACGTTAATATTTAAGACTTGGTTTAATTTATGTTACTTAACAATTTAGTTTCATTTGTGCAGATGTATACATAAGGAGAACCTGCTTTAGAGTGATAAACAAGAGCATATTACGATGCCTTGACATCATCTCCTATATGTATTGCTCCGACAATTTGCAAGCCAAGATTAGTGGTTAAAATAAATTTTATATAACTAGGATAGTTTTATTCCCTTTATTTTGATTATGTGGTTGTTCGTGAAAAAAAAATCAATGTAAACTTTCATTATAGTCCAGGCAAAAATAACTGATTATTATAAAGTAGTATATCATGAAAGGCTCAAGGGTGATTCCACTTAGACTTATTATGCCATTGTATAAGAGAAAGACATCGGGTTTGAGTCCTGGTGCACTATGATGATAAGAGTTAGATTTGAGTCACAACTCATTATGACCTAACATGCCTTTATATGGGTAAGGCATTGTGTTTGAGTCCCAATCCACCATATTGATGATGTAATGATGACTAAAGAAAAACAAAGTATTTTTCATGAAAAGGTATGAAGCTTGTCCCACTTGATTTGCTCCATTCTTGAAGTGAATGTGTAGCTAGCGATGCATAATAAGTCTAAATGAAGACAAGTGATTGACGAACGAATGTGGGCGTGACAACGACCAAAATAATATCAGTCATCATTATTAAAATTGTAAAAAGGAGAACAATAAGGGTTCTCAAGATAATCCTTCAAAGGTGAAGGAAATATGTATCAATGTGGTCGATCAATATGAGATACATTCACATGATTATAGTTCATCCCTTAAAAATGTGAATTGTGATAAGCATTGTAAATGCAGACTCATTTTCTGAAAGTGAATGTGAAAATATATGTGATTAAAATTATGCATAAGAATGTATTTATGCATGGTTGAATAAATACTACAACTCACCTCTACGGGAGGTTTGAGAGAAATAAAGATAATGAATTTTACAATGTGATTACATGACTATGTCATTGGTCGCGTATATGAGGTACGCCAAAAATATTTTGGCATGCCTTATAAAAGTCATTAAAGGCAAATTTAAAGCAGGAGATGATTTTGCTTATGATGATTTTTACCATGACAATTATTATGATATAATTTTCTCCGTAACAGAGACATTCACCATATGGATGGTGTGACAAAAGATCTTGTAGTACAAAAGTAATTAAGAGCTCTGGAAGACTAATTTGTTACTACCCGAATAAATAAAAATGTTCATGACATTATAGTAAGTCTCAAAATAAACTTTTTGAGTTTCAAAGATATTAGCCAAAGTAGGTAGCATATTGAGGCTATTAATGAAAGGAAGATTGAATATTTTCATATTACTATAATCATACCGGGTAAATATGAAAGGTTACCCGACTTTTCTTTTATTTGTGCTACAGATGTATAAGCATGATGATGGAATCACATGCCATAGTAAATTAAATATTTACTGAAACAAATATTAGTTGGCATGACCGGTTGGCCATCCCGGTTCAATTGTGATGCAAAAATTAATTGAGAATTCACATTGACACATATTGAAGAAATAGAAGATTCTTCAAGAATTGTCTTGTGTTGCTCATCTCATGATATACCAGTTACAGTTGGGATTGAATCCCTTAAAATCTAGAACAAATAAAAGGTGATATATATACTTATGGGCTCAATCACCTGCCATTTGGACCGTTTACTATTATGTGATTTTAAAAGATGCATCTATTGTATGGTCACATGTGTGTTTTTTGTCAACTTGCGGTGTGAAATTTGCAAGGTTGATTGCTTATATTATTAGAGCACAGTTCCAGAATATAAACTATGATAATTCTTGATATTGCTGGTTTAAATCCAACTTGGTTTAGCATAAATTGTATGCCTCCAATTATAGCTAAACCATTGGTTATGAGATGTATTATTTAACATACAACAACATTTGTATGCATCTAGCCAAGTTATGATAAATTCTCCCTATCACAATTGGTTCGGGGTTAGGAACCAAATAATTTTCATATAGAAATATGGATGTTCTATATGATTTAATTATTCCACCACAATGCACAATGATGGATCTCCAAAGAAAGTTGGGGATATGTGTTTGTGACCCCAGCATTAGGGGGAGAAAATTGACAGCTGAAAAAGTAATCATGGAATGAATTATTATGAGTGTATCTAGATCCTCGTACAAGAAAATGTGAACTTGAAGTTCAAGTGATAATTTATTTGTAAAATATTGCCAGGCGTATCTGTTGACCAAAGCTAAATATTATATTTCAGCTGCTAATTCTCCAAATAGAATACAGTCCGTGATGGATATAGTCCGCATGAAGCGTAATAGACTAATCGGTTCCAAAGATAAAATTCCTTGAAGAAGGAGAGGAGAAAATGATAAATATGGTCATACTAAGGAGGCAAGTGCTCTGTAAGAGAACTATGACATAACACTTTATAAGACCTCGTGGAAGAGGCTCAGGTACCTGAAAATAATAAGATCTCGATAAGTTATGTCTTTATTGTGTGATGATGGAACCAATGTAAAATGATCATCGATGATATTGTTGATATAATGTAGCGGTCAATATTTCTAATATTGACGAGGATCTTGAGCTCAAATCTGTCATGGAATTTGGACAGATAAATGATTGATCAATGAAAAATACGCAATCAAGATTGACTTCACTTGGAAAACGTGAAGTTTTGGACTGATAGTCCCAACACCTGAAAGTATAAAGTCAGTGGGGCGACACAAGATTTTATGTAAATGTCCTGGCGTTGATTATATAGAAACATGTTCCCTTGAGATGGATACAATACCATTCATATTTTATTCTGGCAATACTTGGTAAATTTGATATGCGCATATAAAAATCATTGAAGGGTTTAAACAGTTCTGAAGCATATTAAGGTTCCAAAGAAATTCATTAAATAAAGCTTCAACAAATCTTTATGTGGATTAGAGCAATCATTGCATACATAATTTATTTTTGTGTCTATTGCAATTGTTGCACTATATATCTCGCTAGAACCATAAATATAACAATATAAATAGCGAGATATAGTTTTATTTCTATATGAAGATATTGGAATACTATTAGTATTATATTGCAAAATAAATCATTGATATAGATTTGTTTATTCTGACAAATAGTGTCAAGATTTTGTTGGTTATGCAAATGCAAGTATTTTATGAAGTTCGTTCTTCAAACAATCTATTTGTATGTGAGAGTACTACCATATTATTATTTCACAAGGCAATCAATTGTTGATACTTATCTAAGTCATGTCAATATACCAGCAACTGATAAAGCAAGTGACTCAACAAAAAACAGATGTGTGACTTTTCCTTGAAGAGAAGATTCCAATAATAGTGAAAGTGATGATATTTGTTTATCTCAATTGAAAGAAGGATATATTGAAGGAGACACAATAAATCATATTTCATCAAAGTTCTATATCAGCACAATCTTCAATAGAATAATGAAATAGATGTTCAACAAATTCGTTCAAGTGATAATTTGGCGGAATAATTCACTAAGGCATTGATTGTCTCAACATTATAGATGTTGTCAAGCTTGGAATTCGTCGTCTCCGAAAAATAAAGTGATGTTTTCATCAGGGGGAGACAAATACGCGTTGTACTCTTTTTCCGTTAGCTAAGGTTTTATCCCACTGGGTTTTTCTTGCAAGGTTTTTAATGAGGCAACAAGTAATGCGTATTACAAGATATGTGTACTATTTTTCCTTCACTAAGATTTTTTTCCTATAAGGTTTTTTCTTAGTAAGGTTTTAACGAGGAACATTATCTATGGACATCCAAGGGGGAGTGTTATAATAATTATCTAATGGTGGATGTCCATAACTCATAAAAGAGTAATACCTACTACTCTTCTTCATTATTTCCATTAGCCTCCCACTACTTCTTATCATTATGGTTGTAACTCACATACCTCCATAACCTCCCCATGATCTTCCTCCATGATCTCAAATGTTTAATGTCATGTTTACGACATTCTTTTGTATACCTCTATGTAATACTATAAATAGAGGATGGAGTGATATTGTACACACTTGAAATACTTGAAAGAAATAAGAAGCTCTCATCTCTTACTTTCTACATTCTTGTCTATTTTCTTGTTTTATATTATTACTTTGAGCTAAGTTTCTTAACATATTGTAATTTTTAAATATTACTCCTTCCATTTCATTTTATGTAATGTAGTTCAAAACGTACCACGGTTAAGCGGATTAGTCTTCGGCGTGAATTTGAATGAATTTATTTTTTTAAGCAATTTACATATTTTGTAATTACTCAAAGACAAGGTTGGTTGCTCCGATGGTAATCACCCCCCACTTCCAACTAAGAGGTTGTGAGTTCGAGTCACCCAAGAGCAAGGTGGGGAGTTCTTGGAGGGATAGATATCGAGTTTCTATTGGAACAGCATCTCTACCCTAGGGTAGGGGTAAGGTCTGCGTACACACTACCCTCCCCTAACCCCACTTGTGAAATTATACTGGCGAATTGTTGTTGTTGTAATTACTCAAAAAAGTACTATACTATAAATTATACTCCAATAGTTATCAATTTAAGATATTTAAAAAGTGTGAAAAAATCTGGTAAAAGATATATTTTCAGGAAAATATATTTATATGTGCCAACACGTATATAAACATATTAATTTTTCACAACATAGTGTCGGACAACAGACTTACAACAGGATATCTGTGCGTGCATGAACAATAATGCGGAGTTCCAACCTCTCTAAATTATGAATGTCATCCGAAACAGACGTTGAACAGATAATAATAACTTGATAAGATTTGATTCTGAACCTACTGATTTTTTATCCACAATGTTTTAGTTTCGTCATAAAATTAAAGATTTTAAACCTCTCTGCCCAGTGCAATATCTGGCCACATGACATGCATGCGGTGGCGAAGTCAGAAATTTTTTTAAGAATATTTAAACTTGAAATATATAAAAATAATTCTGACAAGAGTGTTTAATATATGTTACGTACCTTTAAAATTTAATACTTTATTTATATATGCAAAGCAATTTCCGATAAAGGGTGGTCAATTGACCACCCTGACCAAAGTGTTGCTTCGCCCCTGCATGCATGCAATCAAGAGGCAGATTTATAGGATAAATTACACACGTAAACTCATGATCTCTCTGTTAAATTAGGTATTTTATATATATAAGTATTTTTTTAAAATTAATCTAATATTATCCGATGGCACACAAACTTCACAAAGGCTGAATGGTGCACTTGATTAAATATTAAGTTATATACCCAAAAGAACATGGATTAGTTTCCACTTAAATTTTTTTGGTTATTTCTTCGATAAAGCACCCATATTTTAGAATTCCTAAATTCGCCCCTGCATGCAATTGTCTTCACATAGCAAGAAATCTTAACTTTTTCTCACCAGAGAGAGGCAGCGATAGAACTAGTTAGTTCTAGAAGGGAAGAAATACATGAAGGGAACTTTGGACAACGGTAAAATTGTCTCCATATGATTTATAGGTTACAAGTTTGAGTTATGAAAATAGTCACTAATATTTATAATATTAGACTAGGTTTTCTATATTAATTTTTTAAAATGTAACTCTTTTTCGGACCCTGTATGAGTACGAAATACTTTATCCATCGAGTTGCTTCTTTAAAAAAGCAGGTAACTTTATTAAGTAATTAAATTGTTTGTACTTAAAATGTTGCTTCTGGTCCTTTTCAGCCAATGACCTTGCTAAAAAAGTGGCAAGTGTGGCAGGAAACTATGGCGGGGAGTGGGATTGTGGATCTTTGGGACCAATTATAGATCGGATGAATTGATGCCGTGAAAAATCAAAGTTGAGGACAAAATTGAACAAAAGGACAAAATTTTAGTGACAATAAGATTCTACAATATGTATGCTTTCTTTTGTAATCTAATTAATATTTCCTCTATCTTAATTTATGTGACATGTCTTTTTCATTAGTATGTTTCAAAAAGAATAATATATTTATATATTTATAATAATTTTTTTTTATTTTATCACTAATAAAAAGTTTTTATAACCGTACAAATTAAAGATCGTCCCATAAAAACATTTATTGTTTAAGCTTTTAAGACATAAGACTGAGTTTTATTTTTTAATTAAATGTCATGTTCAGTCAAACTATGTCACATGAATTAAACAGAGGGAGTAGCTATTTGGCCAAATTTTTAGGAAGTTAAAAGTGTTTATTTTAGAGAGATTAGGTGCACTTTTTTAAAAGGCGGGAGCGTGAGGCTGGACATTTTGCTTAATACGAGGCGGGCATAAACCTCGAAACATGGGACATAAGTCTCACGGATCTTTATAAATTTTAATTCATAGTTAATAGTAAAATATAGTATAATAACACAAAACAATATAGAAAATATATTAAAAGTTCAAGAAAATTAAAATAATTGAAGTAAAAATAGTATCTAGTATGTTTTTTACAAGTATAAATAATATAATAGTGTTAAAATTACTATGAAATGTAAATCAACTATAACGTCTTAACTTTCAAACAACTAAAATCAAAATTTCTTAAAAATTATTATTAAACTATACATTTTAGCTCGCTAAAAATAAATACTCCATAATTTTTAACAGTACTGAAATTTAAAGTATTACTCATTCATGAGTAAACAAAAAAGTACTTTTAAATATAAGATAATAAAAGTTTGATAATTTTGAAAGACATAAGACTAACACATAAAGATATAAATATATTTTGTCTATGTATTTTCAGAAGAAATGATAAAATAATATTCACCCTCACGATAATAATCAATTAGTAAATATACAATATTAAAGTTCGGCATTTGATTTTGTTAGCTTTTCATATTTGCGTCACACAATCATGAGGGCATGATTGAAAATCAATTAGACGAATCAATGAGTTGATGTCACATAAATCTGAGGCAATAAATTGTAGAAATATATGAACATGGCTGAAAATTAATTAGACGAACCAATAAACTTATTGAGAACCAATTGAGGCCATGAATACTAGCCTGTTTGGCCAAGCTGGAGAAATCAGCTTATTTTGAGAAGTACTTTTTTTAAAAGTGCTTTTGAAAAAAGTACTTTTTAAGAGAAGCAGTTTGTGTTTGACTAATCTCTCTGAAAAGCACTTTTGAGCAATTATTTGTGTTTGGCCAAGCTTTTCAGAAAGTACTTTTAAGTATCAAATTACGAATAAGGACATAAATAGATTTACTTAATAGTTACTATTACAAGTAAATAAATAATCTCAAAAATTTGTTATTACATGCAATAATTAAATCTTTTCAATTTATTTAAGTAAACTATGAAAATAAAATTTAAAAGTACTTAATTCTTTTGATATAAATTAAATATATTGAAAATCATTCAACAAAATATAAAAATATTCACCCGAAAGTCACTATATATTAGAAAGTTATCCTAAAAATAATAAGAAATATTTATACATTAATATCCTAAGTACTAGGTTTAAGAGTTATTTTGGTATATACTATATTTTGTTAAGGGTATTCTTGGTAAGAAGAAAAGTCAAAACTGCTTCTGCTTCTGCTTTTGGAAAGAAGCTACTTTTTTCTGCTTCTCAGAAACTGCTTCTGCTTTTTCCCAAAAGCACTTTTTTTACCAAAAAAAGCTTGGCCAAACACCTCAAGTTAAGGAAAAAAAAGTACTTTTGAGAAAAAAAGCACTTTTGGCCTTTTGAGAAGCTTGGCCAAACAGGCTACCCTATCAAACGAGTTTTTGAAATAATGATTTCAAGAAAATATTTAAAGAAATTATTCTTTAATGATTTAAAAGACATTATCATAACTTCAATCAACAAAGACAATAGCATCTATGCTAGATTGTGCCCTAAGACTACAAAATGAAAGAAACAAGTGAATAGATTTTCAATTCTGATTTAGAATGTGAACCTCCAATCCCAGCTTTATGTCTTTTTAATTCTTCAAAGAAAGAACCAAAAGCTCTTTTGCTTTGGACACTAATAGTTTTCATTGTGTCCAATGAAGAGTTAGATAAACATGAAGAAGGACGACTACCTTTATCTTTTGAATGAGACTTTACATACTCATCAAACAATGAAGTCATGTATGTATGCACTGCCTTGGCGATAATTGGCCCTTTCTCTTCAAACATCTTAGCAAGTGCAAAACTAACAGAATCAAACTTGTACCGAGGATCCAAAACACATGAAATGAAAATTATCTTGTTTATTTTTTCTGGATCACCTCAATACTTATAAAATTTCTCCTTCATCTTCTTTGCCATTGAACCCAAAAGAACATCTTCATTTAATATCAATTGTTTCAAATAAATAGCAACTTCACAAATTTCAAGAAAATGATGATTTGATGTAACATAAAGTGAGCCAAAACCTTTAAAGTAAGCTTATAAAAGATTTCAAGAAATTTTGTCAATTTCTTTACATCCTCCCAATCACTACTCAAAAGTGTACCTGCAGGACTTCCATCCACAATATCAACAAACTCAAGATGATGTGACAAGCCAATATCATGATCAGCATATTCTAAAATTGCACTCTCATATTCAATAGCCCTGTTCAACATCAAGTATGTAGAATTCCACCTTGTAGGAACATCCAAACATAAAGATTTCCTAACTAGATTTCCTTCATCACAACATTCCTGAAACTCTTTCCACCTAGCAGGAGACTGCCTGATATATCTCACTGCTTTCCTAATACGTTCAATAGATACAATTGATTCTTTTATACCATCCTGAACAACAAGATTTATAATATGAGTCATACACCTCACGTGAAGGTGCTTACCATTCATGGAATTTGTCCCCCATTTAGTTAACTTCTTAGAAAGCTCTATCACTGTCACATCATTTGAACTAGCATTATCAACTGTAACAGTAAAAATATTTTGTAACCTCCACTCTTTTAAACGATTAACAATACTATTTGTCATATCTTCACCCATATGACTAGAAATTGGACAAAAGTTGAGAATTCTTTTATGCATTTTCCATTCACTATCAATCCAATGAGCAGTAATACACTATAATTTATTCGTTGTAAGGAAGTCCAAGTATCAGTGGTAAGGAAAACTCTATGATCTTTTAAAAGCTTCACCAACTTATGTTTTTTCTCATTGAAAAGTCAAAACAGTCCCGAGTCACAGTTCTACGTGAAGGAATTCGAAAAAAAGGTTGTGCAACTTTCATAAATTTCATAAAACCTTCCTTTTCAACAAAGCTGAAAGGAAGTTCATCAACGATCACCATACGACACAAAGCCTTCCTACATTGTTCTTGATCAACTTTCCATGGAACAACAGCTACATCACCCTTATTACCCCCCAGAATAGGTTTAAAGCCTATTTTGGATTGATTTTTAGCAACACTTAAAGGCATTTTTGGACAATTGGACATATGTGTAAGGAATGATTTCGTACCATTATCTTTTAAATCGGCAAAATATTCTTTTTGCAATATTTACAGACACCGTTTTGATTTCCTTCCAGATCAATAATTTGGTCAAAATGTTCTCATGCAGGAGACCTCTTTTTTCTTTGTCTCTTTAATGTCGATTGAACTGATTGAGATTGTAATATCGCATTTGAATTAGAAGCTCCACTTTCACCAATCACCTTATCAATCATCATATTTTCAGCCATCCGTTTGTATCACTGTGAGTTTAAATTTAAAAGGAATCAAGCAGCGAGGCAACAATAGCAACACATGAATACTAGCTGAGCAACTAAATCATGAGCACTTTTATTTATCTTACGTTCACAATCATTTTTCTTAATTTGAATTAGTATTATTAAGGGCTAATCCGCTAAATGACAAAAGAAGGTCCTCAGAATCAAAGGAAGTCATGTCCTTACCTTCTACTTTCTAGAGACCCATGCTAAGAAAACAAAGAAACTGAATATTCAAGATGAGGAACATGTTTCCAATTGAAGAATAAATCAAATACAAAAACAATCATCATTCATCAGCATAAAAAGCCAAACATGGGAGAAGAACAAGAGTAAGCAAAAATCAAAACAATGCACAAAAAGCAAACATAAAAATACTGAGCCAAAACTTACACGATGCGACTGACGAGTGTCGGCCTGAGTCTTGACAGTGAGGGCATGAGCCGTGGTGACTGGTGAGGCAGACTGGCGGAGAATTGAGGTAAGTAGGGGTGCGGTACTGCGGCGAAAACAATTGAGATTTGAGAATAGGATTTGAGACTAGCGGAGAACTGAAGAGGAATTATGAAAATAAAACCCTAGTATAGTATAGTATGTATATACTTAAGGGTATATTAGTAAATTAATTCATTCTTATTGGGTTATCGGTTTTTACCCAATAACAAAATTGCAAACCGAGCCCGAACCGATAACCCAATAAAAAAATTTAATCTGTTACCGAACCGTTAACCCAATACCGATAACTCAATAAAGAATTAACGGTTCGGGTTATCGGTTTTACCCGATATGCCCACCCCTAGTCTAATGTAGGGCATCAATGAATCTTTAAAAACAGATTAAACTGAACGTGTGATGACCCAAAAGATCATCCTAAGTAAATCTAGCTAAATCTGTGTTCTGAGGCCCCTAAAGCCTCCGTTAATCTCACCTCAATATGCGTGCGCGGCCCGATCGTGTTGCCGGGAAGCTTTTATGTGAAAACTTGATGAAAGTAAAATTTTATAATGATTAATGGAATAAAGTTGACTTTGGTCAATATTTATGGTAAACGGACCCGTACCCGTGATTTGACGGTCCCGGAGGGTCCGTAGGAAAATATGAGACTCGAACGTATGCCCGGAATCAAATTCCGAGGTCCCAAGCCTAAGAAATGAATTTTTAAAGAAAATTGTTTTCTGAAAATAATATAGGTTTTTGAAAATGATAATTGATGTGAAAATTGTGTTACCGAGCCCGTATTATGGTTCCGGAGCCCGGAACAGGTTTAATATATGTTATGTGACTTATCTGTGAAATTTGGTGTAAAACGGACTTGAAATGACGTGATTCTGATCAAAATTGGAATAATTAAGCCTTATGAAATTTTAAGAAAATTCTATGAGTTTTGGGGTTTAATCCATTGATTTTGATGATATTTTGGTGATTTAAAAGCTTGAATAAATCTGTAGGATGATTTGAGAGTCGTATGTGTTTTTGGTTTTGAGTTCCGAGGGCTCGGGTGAGTTTCGGGTAGCTAACGGGGTTGAAAAAGACCTAGAATTTCTGGTGTAGAAGTCCATATCTGGTGTCTGGTGTTGTACAGTGCGATCGCAGGTCTAGCTCCGCGATCGCATAGAGTTGAGTGAGGGGAGGGGGTCTGATGTCCTCTGCAATCGCATGGGTGGGTCCGCGATCGCAGTTTAGGGAGCCCAGATGTTCTGCGATCGCATTCCTTCTTCGCGATCGCGTAGTGTACCAGGGGAACTGGGTGGGGGCTAGGTGGTTCTTCTCTGCGGTCGCGCCTTTTTCCTCTGCGATCGCAGAGGTCTATGGAGTTGACCTTCCGCGATCGCAGCCTTCCGTCTTCGGTCGCATAGTAGGGATTCCTATAGCTCTGGGATCGCAGCCCTTCTTCTGCGAACGCAGAGAACAAAATCGCCCAGTTATTTCCTTAAGTCAAAACAGAATGTTATTTCGGGATTTCCACTTCTTCATCAATTCCTTCTTCTCCAAGACCCCATTGACGACCCCCCAAGCTATTCTACCTCCATAACCTTTTGGGTAAGTG
>ML268644.1:29043-55011 GCA_005239495.1 Nicotiana undulata
TCTTCCGCGATCGCAGAGAACAAAATCGCCCAGTTATTTCCTTAAGTCAAAACAGAATGTTATTTCGGGATTTCCACTTCTTCATCAATTCCTTCTTCTCCAAGACCCTATTAACGACCCCCCAAGCTATTCTACCTCCATAACCTTTTGTGTAAGTGTCTCTAACACCAATTTCTTCCACTTCTCTTCCCTAATCACTAGAAATCTAGGCCTAAAATTCTAAAATCAAAGTAGATATTAGGGGTTTTGGGTAGAGTTAGGTTTTTGGGAATTATGGGTAATTCAACCTCAATTTGAGGTTGGATTTCAAAACAAATTATATATTCTAACTCGTGGGGGTATGGGTGATCGAGTTTTGGTCCGAGCCTCGTGTTTGGACCAAGCAAGCCCGGGGTCAAATTTTGGTATTTTTGGAAGAATGCTAGGAATTGGGCTATGGGATTATGTTAATGAGTCATTATTGATATTATTGAGTTAATTATTCCTAGATATTATCGTTTCGGAGTCGGATTCTAAAGGAAAGGCGGTATTAGAGGCTTGATTGCTATTTTTGGACCCGAGGTAAGTGTCTTGCCTAACTTTGGTGGGAGAATAGGTATTGTGTGATGTGTGTTAAGTGTTTATCATGTTCAGTGCATATGTGAGGTGAAGAATACCTATGCATTGAGTGTCAAGCATGCCCATGAGTCTAATTTTGATGAAAATCTTATTATTACTTCCATGTTCGTCATAATATGAATTTGTCTCTACTTGGAAGTTGAATATTGTGAAATCTCTGGGTGGTGAACTCATGATGTATTGGTTCGATTGAGAACCCAGTTGTAAAGGATATATTGATGATGATTGGCTATAGCTGAGACCCTTGTCGGGCAATTGTTATGATATTGACTGATACTTTCCCCTTGCCGGGTGATTTTGAGTTGTATTTCTACTAAGCTGCATTCCTTGCCATTTATATTGTCATTGTTTTGGTGAGGAAGAGAGTAAAATCACGAAGGGTGATGCCGTGCCATGGTTTACATTGATTATATCATAATTTGCATAGTGAGGAAGAGAGTAAAAGCGCGTAGGGTGATGTCGTGCCATGATTTACATTGATTACATCATAATTTGCATAGTGAGTAAGAGAGTAAAAGCACGAAGGGTGATGTCGTGCCATAATTTACATTGATTATATCATAATTTTCACAGTGAGGAAAAGAGTAAAAGCACAAAGGGTGATGCCGTGCCATGATTTACATTGACTATATCATAATTTTCATAGTGAGGAAGAGAGTAAAAGCACGAAGGGTGATGCCGTGCCATGATTTACATTTATTACATCATAATTTGCATAGTGAGGAAGAGAGTAAAAGCACGAAGGGTGATGTCGTGCCATTATTTATATTTATGGCATTTACACTGGCTTCCTTATCATTCATTTGTTAAATTGCCTTTTCTTGTCTGCTCTTCATGCTCATTTAACTGCCCTATCTCATATGTTCCCTTTTAACTGCTCCCGTATCCCCATACTTGTATGTCTATCTCTTGCCTTGTTTTTCCATGCTTTGGGTTGTAGAATAGGACAGGTTAATGTTGGTTCTAAGTCTAGCCTCGTCACTACTTCGGCCGAGGTTAGGCTCGGCACTTACTCAGTACATGGGGTCGGTTGTACTGATACTACACTGCGCTTCTTAATGTTGTGCAGATCCCGCACCCGGACCCCGTGGACAGCGTTGAGGGAGTCACCTTCAGTCCACCCAGAGCTTCAAGGTATACCCGCTGGCATTCGTGGGCCTTGGTGTCTCTTCTACCCTTTGGATCTCTTATTGTCTTACATTTTTCCGCTAGTTTCAAGGACAATGATGTATTTCCCTTTCAGACTTGTATTTAGCACTCTATAGAGAGTTCGTGAGTTGTGACATCCTGGTTTTTGGGGATTATGCGACGTTCTGTATTTACTATTTCACGTAGCATTTTTGAATTATTATTCCATTTTTGCTGTTAAAAACTGTAAAGTGTTATGTTATTTCGGTTAAGATGGTATCTCAATATTAGATTAACTGTACATGTTGGCTTGTCTAGCGGGTTCAACGTTAGACGCAGTCACGGCCTGAAGGGTGGAATTTCGGATCGTGACAGAACGAATCGGGCCGTACTGAAATGATTATTAGGTTTTTTTAAAATAAAATTATAGGTTTTTATATAAATCTATAATTGTTTCATTAATCAGGGTAGTTTTTAATTTTACAAAAATAAACTGTAAATACCGAACCGACCGAATAATTTATATCAGGAAAATATATTTAATATATTAAGTTTAAAAATAATGAAACATTAATTTTTTCTTTGGCCTTTGTGATAATGGAAACATTTACGGCCAAAGGTAATTAAAACCTAAAGTCTCAACTCTTAGCCCTATTATGTTAGTGCTATATTAAAATTAAATTAATTCTAGCGATCATCTTGAATAGCATGTCACATGTATTCCAGCGATCTAGAGTGGCAAACTATAAGTATTAAATATATTTCATCTCGTATGATTTAGATTTTTCTTATTGGATATGTAATATTTTAATAGAATTTATTCTTGTGTCGAATCTTGATTAATATATTCCAAGTCGTCCGATCTATATTTCTTTTGTCTTTGCTTAATTTCTTTTATTTTGTAGTAGAATATTGGGATGAATCTCCATTTGGCTATCTTTCACATTAGATTCCTTGATTCATCGTCTTTTAAAGTGTAAAAATGTCTAGAGAGTTTTACCGAAGTTCTAATTAAGTACTTACGTTCTAACTTCTATTAGCGACTTTTACATGACATTTTAAGAAAATATTGAACTGTACCGATACCGAAGAGAAACTGAGATGTGGTCGGGACGGTTTCAAAAAGTCTAATTTTGGTTATACAAAGTAGAGTAACCAAAAAATTAATTGGCATGGTATAACTTTTATAAAATAACTGACCGAACAGAACCATTGACAACCCTAGTCTAATGCAAGATACGTTTGCTTAACTTAATATATGTTTCATAAGTAGCTTGTAAATAAATACAAATCAACATAGTCCTAGTGTCACGACCCGAAATCCCACCTTCAGGCCGTGATGGCGTCTAACGGTGAACTCGCTAGACAAGCCAACGTTTTAAATGAATTGACATATTAACAATTAAAAACAATAAACGCTAACTAGATAATCATGATTAAATACGGAAGTTAATAGATTCTAAACTAAAATAGCCAATTTCGTAGAAATCCCTTTAGGTACAAAACCCAAAAATGGTGTCACAACCTCATGAACCAGACTAAGATTTGGCTAAAAGCAACAGTTTGAAATAAAGAGGTACATCTGTCTGAAAATACACAAAATGACAGAAAGAAAGGATAGAAGGTGACGTCAGGGCCCACGAACGTCGGCGGGTCTACATCGATGTCGCCTGCGTTGACTGAAGGATATTCCCTCTAACAGTGTCCACTGGGTCCGGCTGCGTGATCTACACAACATAAAGAAGTGCAGGTGTAACATTAGTACAACCGACCCCATGTACTGGGTAAGTGTCGAGCCTAACCTCGGCGAAGTAGTGACGAGGCTAGGACACAACAGCAAATAATACTTGTGCAGTTCAATAACATAACAGGAAATAAACAAGAAGCACAGCTACGGGGAAGAACATGTTGGGGATAAAAGGGGCAACAATTACCAAAACAGCAGAATAAGGTAATAACTGAAATGTAGAAGTAAAGGCAGGAATTAGCAGCTCGAAAAAAGTAAATACACAGCAAAAGGCACGGCATGTCCCCTCGTGCATAGACTCACCATCACTAGGCACGGAATGTCCCCTCGTGCATAAATAATAAAGTCACTCAGCACGGAATGTCCCCTCGTGCATAAATAATAATCACTCGGCACGGAATGTCCCCTCGTGCATAAATAATAATCACTCGGCACAGAATGTCCCCTCGTGCATAAATAATAATCACTCGGCACAGAATGTCCCCTCGTGCATAATGTACACAAAAACAACAATTCAATATGAAAGGTTAACAATAAGAAGCTCTAAATATACAGAAATAACCAACAAAATTCTATCGTCCCGGCAAAGGACTCAGCTCTAACCAATCTCACTCAGAGGTATAATTTCAACAATAAAAATCCTCAACTGAACAATTAATCAATAACTTCTCCCGTCATGAAACAACCTCAACGTATCACTTCTAAATAATCAATTATTCATAACATAGAGAATATCGAGAACACAGTATAAATCATCACATTTAACTCACGGTCATGCTTGACCACAACACATAGGTACTCGTCACCTTACCTATACGTTGGACATGGAATACACATAGAAAATAAGACTCTATACCTATTCCTTCTAGCTAAGGTTAGGCCAAACACTTACCTCGGCTCCGAGAATGCAAATCAAGCCTCTAGCACCGCTTTCCCTCTCGAATCCAACTCCGAAACGATAGTATCTAAAATAATCTACTCAATAATATCAATAATTCAATTCCAAAGCCTAATTATACATTTCCTATCATTCTTCCAAAAATACCAAAATTCGACCCCGGGCCCGCTTGGTCCAAACACGAGGTTCAGACCAAAATTCGATCACCCACTCCCCCACGAGCCCGAATATACAATTTGTTTTGAAATCCGACCCCAAAACGAGGTTGAATTCCCAAAAATTCCAAAAGCCCTAACTCTACCCAAAAACCCCAATTTCTACCTTTAATTACATGTTTTTAGGCCTAGAATCTAGTGATTGATGAAGAAAATGGAAGAAATTAGAGGTAGGATTACTTACCTAAGTGGTTATGGTGTAAGGATGGCTTGGAAATCGTCTATGGGGTTTGGAGAAGAGGAAGATGGTGAAAAATATAAAAATCCCGTAATGGGTATTCTGTTTTTTGGCTTTTAAAAATAACTGGCGACAATGGTCTATGCCATCGCGGAGGAGGGGTTGTGATCGCATAGGGGTTGCTTTATTAAGCTCTGTGACTGCGGGCTACAGGATGCGATCGCACAGTAGTGCTAGCCTATATCCCTGCGATCGCGGATCAAACAATGCGGTCGCACGGAGTTCTTTCCAGCCCCCCCCCCCCAGCCTACATAGTACACTATGCGATCGCATAGTACAACAGAATAATCCCTCAGCCCAAAGTTATGCGATCGTAGATGAACCTACGTGATCGCATAGAGTAAAAACCTCAGACACCAGCACAACCCACTTACACCATATTTTTCCAACACTTTTGCACTCCGACACCTACCCGAAACTCACCCGAGCCCTCGGGGCTCAAAACCAAATACACACAAGACTTCAAAATCATCCTACGAACTTATTCAAGTAATAAAACCACCAAAATATCCTCAAAAACAACGAATTAAGCTCAAAAATCTATAGAATTTCCTCAAACTTCATAAACTATCAATTTTCCATTTTTGATCCGAAACACGTCAAACCAAGTATGTTTCTTACCAAATTTTACAGGTAACTCATATAACACATATTGAACCTGTTCCGGGCCCCGGAACTATAATACGGGCCCGGTAACACAGGTTTCACATCAAAGTTCATTTTCAGAAGTCTTTATTATTTTCATAAAATACTTTTCTTTAAAAATTTATTTCTCGGACTTGGGACCTCGGAATTCGATTCGGGGCATACGCCCAAGTCCCATATTTTCCTACGGACCCTCAGAGACCGTCAAATTACGGGTCTGGGTCCGTTTACCAAAAATGCTGACCAAATTCAACTTTAATCAAATAATTATTATAAAAACATCCTTTTATCAATTTTCCGCATAACAGCTTCTCGGCTACGTGCCCGGGCTGCGCACGCACATTGAGGTAAGATTAACAGAGGCTTTCAGGGTCTCGGAACACAGTTTTAGTTAATTTTACACCGGATGACGTTTTGGGTCATCACAATCTCCACCTCTAAAACAAACGTTCGTCCTCGAACGGACATAGAAAGGTACCTGAATCGGGAATAAGATGGGGATATCGGCTCCGCATATCGGACTCGGACTCCTAGGTAGTTGCCTCAACAGGCTGACCTCTCCACTGAACACGAACCGAAGGATAACTCTTCAATCTCAACTAATGAACCTGTCGAGCTAATATGGCTTTCGGCTCCTCCTCATAAGACAAATCCTTGTCCAACTGGACACCGTTGAAGTCAAGTACATGAGATGGATCCGCAATATACCTCTGAAGCATAGATACATGAAACACCAGGTGTACCGCTGATAAACTCGGTGGCAAAGCAAGTTTGTAGGCCACCTCTCCCACCTTATCCAAAATATCAAATGGACCAATGTACCTAGGGCTCAACTTGCCCTTCTTTCCGAACCTAATCACGCCCTTCATGGGCGACACCCGAAGAAATACCCGGTCTCCTATCATAAATGCCAAATCTCGAACTATACGATCCGCGTAACTCTTCTGCATTGACTGAGCTGTACGAAGTCTATCCTGAATGATCTTCACCTTGTCCAAGGCATCCTGGACTAACTCAGAACCCAATAATCTAGCATTTCCCGACTCAAACCATCCGACTGGCGACCGACACCGCCTACCATACAACGCCTCATACGAGGCCATCTGTATCCTCGACTGATAACTATTGTTGTAGGCAAACTCAGATAAAGGCAAGAACTGGTCCCATGAACCACCGAAATCAATGACACAAGCCCGCAACAAATCCTCCAAAATCTGAATAGTACGCTCGGATTGTCCGTCCGTCTGAGGATTAAATGTTATGCTCAACTCAATCTGTGTGCCCAACTCTCGCTGAAATACTCTCCAGAAATGGGAGGTAAACTGAGTACCTCGGTCTAATATAATGGATATGGGCACGCCATGCAATCTAACAATCTCTCTCATATAGATCTTTGCCAACTTCTTCACTGAATACGAAACTGATACCGGAATGAAATGTGATGACTTGGTCAACCTATCCACAACAACCCACAGCGCATCAAACATCCTCTAGGTCTGTGGGAGTCCAACTACAAAATCCATGGTGATACGCTCCCACTTTCACTCGGGAAGCTGAATCTGCTGCATCAAACCACCGGGTCTCTGGTGCTCGTACTTAACCTGCTAACAGTTCAAGCACCGAGCTACATATGAAACGATATCCGTCTTCATCCTTCGCCACCAATAATGCTGCCGCAAGTCCTGGTACATCTTTACGGCGCCTGGATGAATGGAATACCAGGAACTATGGGCCTCCTGCAATATCAACTCACGAATGCCATCAACATCAGGTACAAATACGCCCATGCATCCTCAAAACTCCCTCATCACCAATCGTAACCTGCTTGGCATCTCTGTGCCTGACCCTATCTCTGAGAACACATAAATGACAATCATCATACTGCCTGGCCCGAATACGGTCATACAACAAAGATCGATCCACCGTATGGGCCAAAACACTGCCAGTATCAGAAACCTCCAATCTCACAAATCGGTTGGCTAAAGCCTGAACATCCAAAGCAAGGGGTCGCTCTCTGACTGATAAATAAGCAAGACTACCCATACTAGTTGACTTCCGGCTCAAAGCATCGGCCACCACATTGGCCTTCCCTAGATGATAAAGAATGGTAATATCATCGTCCTTCAACAACTCTAACCACCTTCTCTGCCTCATGTTCAACTCCTTTTTCTTGAATAGATACGGTAAACTTTTGTGATCCATGAACACCTCACATGGCACACCATACAAGTAATGCCTCCAGATCTTCAACACATGAACAATAGCTGCTAACTTCAAATCATGGACGGGATAGTTCTTCTCATGAACCTTCAACTGACGTGAAGCATAAGTTATAACCTTGCCCTCCTGCATCAACATTGCACCAAGTCCAACCCGTGAAGCATCACAATACATGGTATAAGGGCCTGCACTTGTGGGAAAAACTAACACCGGTGTCGTGGTCAAGGCTGTCTTGAGCTTCTGAAAGCTCACCTCACACTCATCAGACCACCTAAACTGAGCACCCTTCTGAGTCAACCTGGTCATCGGAGTTGCGATAGATGAAACGCCCTCCACGAATCGGCAATAATAACCAGCTAAGCCCAGGAAACTCCGAATCTCTGTAGCTGAAGTGGGTCTAGGCCAATCTATGACTGCTGAAATATTCTTGGGATCCACCCGAATACCCTATGATGACACCACATGGCCTAGAAATGCCACCGAACTCAACCAGAACTCACACTTGGAAAATTTGGCATACAACTGACTATCCCTCAGAGTCTGGAGGACGACTCAAAGGTGCTGCTCATGCTCCTCTCGGCTACGGGAGTAAAACAATATATCATCAATGAACACAATCACAAATGAGTCCAAATATGGCCTGAACACACGGTTCATCAACTCCATAAAAGCAGCAGGGGCATTTGTCAACCCAAATGACATCACCAAGAACTCATAAGGCCCATAACGAGTGCGAAAGGCTGTCTTAGGGACATCAGACGCCCTAATCCTCAGCTGATGGTAACCTGATCTCAAGTCTATCTTGGAAAACACTGTAGCACCATGAAGCTGGTCAAATAAATCATCAATCCTCGGCAAAGGATACTTATTCTTAATAGTAACCTTATTCAGCTGCCGGTAGTCAATACACATCCTCATTGAGCCATCTTTCTTCTTAACAAACAACACTGGAGCACCCCAAGGAGAAACACTAGGACTAATGAAGCCTTTATCCAACAAATCCTGCAACTGCTCCTTCAATTCCTTCAACTCTGGCGCGTCCATACAATACGACGGAGTAAAAATGGGCTGAGTGCCCGCAGCTACCTCAATACGAAAATCAATATCCATGTCGGGTGGCATACCCGGTAGGTCAGTAGGGAATACTTCTAGAAACTCACGAAGCACTGGCACAGACTCCATAGAAGGAACCTCGGCACTAGAATCACGAACATAGGCCAAATAGGCCAGACAGCCCTTCTCGACCATGTGTCGAGCCTACATATAAGAAATAACTCTACCAGATGAATGACTAGGAGTCCCTCTCCACTCCAAACGAGGTACTCCTGGTAAGGCTAAGGTCATTGTCTTGGCATGACAGTCCAGAATAGCATGATAGGGAGATAGCCAATCCATCCCCAATATAACATCAAAGTCAACCATATCCAGAAGCAAAAGATCAACCTGAGTCTCCATACCACCAATGGCCACTAAGCAAGCACGGTAGACTCGATCTACCACTATAGAATCACCCGCCGGGGTAGACACATATACAGGAGCACTCAGGGAATCACGGGGCATGCTCAAATAAGGGGCAAAATATGAAGACACATAAGAGAAAGTAGAACCCGGATCGAATAACACTGAAGCATCTCGGCTGCAAACTAAAACCGTACATGTGATAACTGCGTCATAGGCCTCAGCCTCAAGCCTGGCCGGAATAGCATAGCATCGGAGCGGAGCCCCTCCAACCTGAACATCTCTAGGTCGACCTACTGCGGCCTGACCTCTACCTCTCGTGGCATGTCCTCCACCTCTATGAGTTTGACCTCCACCTCTGGCACCACTACCACCCCTAGTTGTCTGAGGGGGTAAGGGTGCACCTGATGCGGGAACCTGGCACGGGAACCCTGATACTGAGAACCACCAAAACCTCAGGGGGAAAACCTGGAAATATGCCCCATACCACCGCAAGTGAAGCAAGACCTCGGTTGCTGAGAATACTGACCATGGAACTGTCCCTGAAGATCAGAATGACCACCCTGAGAGCTCTGAATCGGTGGTGCACTGATAGGAGCTGAAGGTGCACTGCGGGATACCTGGAGTGCCGATTGATAAGGCCTAGGGGGATGAGCTCTGCCAAAGGAATCTCTGCCTCCAGATGAGGCACCACTGAATCGGCCGAAATGACGAGGTCTCTTGTCAGAACCCTGACCACTGCCCTGCGATAATACCATCTCAATGCGCCTGGCCACATCGGCTGCATCCTGAAAGGAGATATCAGTACTCGTCTCCCTGGCCATCTGAAGTCTGATAGGCTGGGCCAAACCTTCAATAAACCTCCTCACTCTCTCTTGATCCGTGGGGAGTATCATAATAGCATGCCTAGCTAGAGTAATGAACCTGGTCTCGTACTGAGTAACAGACATGAAGCCCTGCTGGAGACACTCAAACTGCCTCCGAAGATACTCTCTTTGAGTAACTGGAAGGAACTTCCCCAAGAACAACTCGGAGAACTGAGCCCAAGTCAGAGGTGCAGACCCAGCTGGTCTGGTCAAGCAGTAATCCCTCCACCAAGTCTTGGCGGTGCCAGAAAGACGAAATGTAGCAAAGTCAACTCCATTGGACTCCACTATGCCCATGTTCCGAAGAACCTCATAACAACTGTCCAAATAATCCTGGGGATCCTCTGATGGTGCACCAGTGAAAGTAGTAGGGAACAACTTGGTGAATCTATCCAATCTCCATAGAGCATCTACTGACATAGCTGCTCCCTCAACTGCCGGTGCCACAATACCCGGCTGAGCTACTCCGGCTGCCTGAGGTGCCAGAGTCTGAAACTGAGGATCTAACTGCTCTGGTGTACGAGTAGCAGGAGTCTAGGTCCCTCCCCCAGCCTGAGAGACGGCTTGTGCAGTAGGAAGAAGACCGTCCTGAGCCACACTCTCCATGAGTCCCACCAAGCGGACTAGAGCGTCCTGAAGCATTGGGGTGGCAATGAATCCCTCAGGGACCTGAGTTGGTCCAACCGGGATTGTCTGAGCGGGAATCTCCTCGGTGAACTCAACCTGAGGATCCTCCACTGGGGCTGCTGCTCGGGGCTAGCCCTGCCCCGACCTCGGCCTCTATCACAGCCTCGGCCTTGACCTCGGCCCCTCGTAGGAGCTGCAACAGGAGTATCGGGCTACCGATCGGAACCTGGGGAAGCACGCGTCCTCGCCATCTGCGAGAGAATAGAATAGAAACTCAATTAGCATTTGGATTTCAAGTCGCACGACAGAGAAGAAGAGATATGAAGTCATTCCTAACTTTGCAGCCTCTGGGGGATAAGTACATACGTCTCCGTACCGATCCCTCAGACTCTACCTAGTTTGTCCATGAGTTGTGAGACCTAAGCAACCTAGGGCTCTGATACCAACTTGTCACGACCCGAAATCCCACCTTCAGGCCGTGATGGCATCTAACGTTCAACTCGCTAGACAAGACAACGTTTTAAATGAATTGACATATTAACAATTAAAAACAATAAACGCTAACTAGATAATCATGATAAAATACGGAAGTTAATAGATTCTAAACTAAAATAGCCAATTTCGTAGATATCCCTTTAAGTACAAAACCTAGAAATGGTGTCACAATCTCACAAACCAGACTAAGATTTGGCTAAAAACAACAGTTTTAAATAAAGAGGTACATCTGTCTGGAAATACACATAATGACAGAAACAAAGGATAGAAGGTGACGTCAGGGCCCACCAACATCGGCGGATCTACCTCGATGTCGCCTGCGTGGACTGAAGGATACTCCCTCTAACGGTGTCCACTGGGTCCGGATGTGTAATCTGCATAACATGAAGAAGTGCAAGTGTAGCATCAGTAAAACCGACCCCATGTACTGAGTAAGTGCCGAGCCTAACCTCGGCGAAGTAGTGACGAGGCTAGGACACGACAGCAAATAATACTTGTGCAGTTCAATAACATAACAAGAAATAAACAAGAAGCACAGCTACGGGGAAGAACATGTTGGGGATAAAAGGGGCAACAATTACCAAAACAGTAGAATAAGGTAATAACTGAAATATAGAAGTAAAGGCAGGAATTAGCAGCTCGAAACAAGTAAATACACAGCAAAAGGCACGGCATATCCCCTCGTGCATAGACTCACCATCACTCGGCACGGAATGTCCCCTCGTGTATAAATAAGAATCACTCGGCATGGAATGTCCCCTCGTGCATAAATAAGAATCACTCGGCACAGAATGTCCCCTCGTGCATAAATAATAATCATTCGGCACGGAATGTCCCCTCGTGCATAAATAATAATCACTCGCCACGGAATATCCCCTCGTGCATAAATAATAATCACTCGGCACGGAATGTCCCCTCGTGCATAATGTACACATAAACAACAATTCAATATGAAGGGTTAACAATTAGAAGCTCTAAATGTACAGAAATAACCAACAAAATTCTATCGTCCCGGCAAAGGACTCAGCTATAACCAATCTCACTCAGAGGTATAATTTCAACAATAAAAATCCGCAACTGAACAATTAATCAATAACTTCCCCCGTCATGAAACAACCTCAACGTATCACTTCTAAATAACCAATTATTCATAACATAGAGAATATCGAGAACACGGTATAAATAATCATATTTGACTCACGGGCAAGCTTGACCACAACACATAGGTACTCGTCACCTTACCTATACGTTGGACATGGAATACACATAGAAAATAAGACTATATACCTATTCCTTCTAGCTAAGAATAGGCCAAACACTTACCTCGGCTCCGAGAATGCAAATCAAGCCTCTAGCACCGCTTTCCCTCTCGAATCCAACTCCGAAACGATAGTATCTAAAATAATCGACTCAATAATATCAATAATGACTCAATGATTCAATTCCAAATCCTAATTATACATTTTCCATCATTCTTCCAAAAATACCAAAATTCGACCACAGGCCTGCTTGGTCCAAACATGAGGTTCGGACCAAAATCCGATCACCCATTCCCCCACGAGCCCGAATATATAATTTGTTTTGAAATCCGACCCCAAAACGAGGTTGAATTCCCAAAAATTCCAAAAGCCCTAACTCTACCCAAAACCCCCCAATTTCTACCTTTAATTACATGTGTTTTAGGCCTAGAATATAGTGATTGATGAAGAAAATGGAAGAAATTAGAGTTAGGATTACTTACCCAAGTGGTTATGGTGGAAGGATGGCTTGGAAATCGTCTATGGGGTTTGGAGAAGAGGAAGATGGTGAAAAATATAAAAATCTCGTAATGGGTATTCTGTTTTTGGCTTTTAAAAATAACTGGCAAAAATGGTCTATGCGATCGCGGAGGAGGGGTTGCGATCGCATAAGGATTGCTTTATTAAGCTCTGCGATCGCGGGCTACAGGATGCGATCGCACAGTAGTGCTAGCCTATACCCCTGCGATCGCGGATCAAACAATGCGGTCGCACAGGGTTCTNGCGATCGCATAGTGCAATAGAATACTCCCTCATCCCAAAGCTATGCGATCGCAGATGAACCTACATGATCGCATAGAGTAAAAACCTCAGACACCAGCACAGCCCACTTACACCAGATGTTTCCAATACTTTCGCACTCCGACACCTACCCGAAACTCACCCGAGCCCTCGGGGCTCAAAACCAAATACACACAAGACTTCAAAATAATCCTACGAACTTATTCAAGTAATAAAATCACCAAAATATCCTCAAAAACAACGAATTAAGCTCCAAAATCTATAGAATTTCCTCAAACTTCATAAACTATCAAATTTTCCATTTTTTATCTGAAACACGTCAAACCAAGTCCTTTTCTTACCAAATTTTACAGGTAACTCATATAACACATATTGAACCTGTTCCGGGCCCCGGTAACAGAGGTTTCACATCAAAGTTCATTTTCAAAAGTCTTTATTATTTTCATAAAACAATTTTCTTTAAAAATTCATTTCTCGGACTTGGGACCTCGAAATTCGATTCCGGGCATACGCCCAAGTCCCATATTTTCCTACGGACCCTCCGGGACCGTTGAATTAGGGGTCCGGGTCTGTTTACCGAAAATGTTGACCAAAGTCAACTTTAATCAAATAATTATTATAAAAACATCATTTTATCAATTTTCCACATAACAGCTTCCCGGCTACGCGCTCGGGCTGCGCACACACATCGAGGTGAGATTAACGGATATTTTCAGGGCCTCGGAACACAATTTTAGTTCAATTTACACCGGATGACCTTTTGGGTCATCACACCTAGCATATTAAAAGCAGTTAAAAGAATCATGAGGAACTTCTGATTATGTGTTTTTCCATAAGGGCATGACATAAACTAAGGAGATATACTGATGCTTATTGTGGAGGAGATATGGACAAGATTTCGTCCACCTCCTTATGTGTTTTTTGTTATATAATGGAGTCATATTATAGAGCAAATGTAAAGCAATCATGTGTAGCTTTCCTCCATAATGGAAGATGAGTTTGTGGCTCTCCGCTCAGTAGTGCAAGAGGTTGTTTAGTTAAAAAGGGGCCTTGAATCATTTGTTGGTGTTGCAGATAGTAATGATCTATTGAGAGTCTTTGTGACAGTCAAGCTACTATTTTAAGCACCAAAGATCTTAAATATTATTTCAAATCTAAACACAGTGATATTAAAGTCAATTTTATAAAAGACATGGTTACCCGCAAATAAGTGAACGTAAAGTATTTCTGCTTAAATGGTTACAAACCCAGTGACTCAGCTTATTCCTAGAGATTATTGTTTTTTGTTCATGCAAGATATCAAGAATCGTGTGAGATTTAATACTATTCATTGGGTTTTGATTTATTTTTCCCAACGTTCATGTTTTTTTTTAAATCAAAATAATTCTAATTTACATACAATTGTTATTTAAATGTTCATTGTACATTCATATGCGGAGTGTATTTGGTGCATTCTTTTAATATTATTGAAAGGTATACCAGGTAGATAAAGGTTAGTCTTCTCACATAGGTGTAACGACCTGATCGATCGTTTTGAGAATTAGCATCTCGTTCTGTGGTTTAAGGTCTCGAGTAACTTCGTATTGTGTATTATGACTTGCATGTGTGTCCGGATACAGTTTTTGAGCTATTCGAGATTGATTTGGAAGAATGATTCTTGTTTTAGAAGCTTAAGTGGTAAGAATTGACCGGAGTTTGACTTTTGTGTAGACGACTCCAGAATGGTGTTTTAATGATTCCAATAGCTTCGTATGGTGGATTTGGACTTAGACGTATGCAGTGGCGGAGCCAGGATTTTATTAAGGGGAGACAAAATATAAAGAAAACAAACTCACCAAGAAGTCACGGGGTGTCATTATATAGTATATATACATATTTCTTTTAAAAATACTGAGTTATACAATGTAATTTTCTGGCGAAGGGTGTCGGTTGACACCCCTTTGGTGCATGTGGCTCCGCCACCGGACGTATGTCCGAATTTAGATTTGGAGCTCTGTGGGTTGATTTGATGCGTTTTGGCAAAAGTTGAAAAATTGAAGGTTTGGAAGGTTGAGAGGTTTGACCGGGAGTTGAATTTATTGATATCAGGTCTGGATTATAATTTGGGGAGTTGGTATAGTCATTTGGGACTTGAATGTAAAATTTGAGATCATTCGGAATTGGCTTGATATGTTTCGGCATTAGTTTAAGAAGTTGGAAGTTTATTAGTTCATTA
The DNA here is from genome assembly GCA_005239495.1 of Nicotiana undulata. Classification (NCBI taxonomy): domain Eukaryota; kingdom Viridiplantae; phylum Streptophyta; class Magnoliopsida; order Solanales; family Solanaceae; genus Nicotiana; species Nicotiana undulata. Next base: position 44,453 of record ML268644.1, read on the forward strand.
GACTTGAATCAATGTGCGATTCGTAGTGTTGACGTTGTTTGATGTGATTTGAGGCCTCGAGCAGGTCTAGCATTATGTTATATGATTGGTTAATATGTTTTGACTGGGTCCCGAGGGCCTCGGGTGTGTTTCGGATAGGCTACGGGCCATTTTCTTATGTTTTTGAATTGCGGGTTTTGATATATGGTGTTCTTCATCGCGGTCGCGATGAAGCAATCGCGTTCGTGTAGAGTTACTGCAGAAGCAGCCTTTTGGAGGGGATTTTCACGATTTGGATTGGGGTAAGTGTTCTTAACTCGAATTTAATTATATTTCATGATTTCATCTTTATTTTTATCATTTAATTAGTGATTTGAATTGAAAAAGTTGGGATTTTTGTAAAAACTTTCTAAAAAATTAAATGATGATTTGAAAGTCGATTTGAGGTTTGAATTGGATGATTTTTGTATGGATGGACTTGTATCGGATGAGTGTTCAGATTTTATGAGTTTTTCGGGTTCCGAGGTGCGGGTCGGGGTTGACTTTTTGGTTTTAATTAAATATCGAAGCTTTATTATCCGAAATTATTTCCTATGTCTTTTATTTATGATATTAAGTTATCTTGGCTAGATTCAAGTTGTCCGGAGATTGTTTCACACGGAGTTGTCTATTTAAAGTATTGATTTAGCTTCTTTGCGGTAAATATCTTTCCTAACTTTGTGTAAGAAAACTGCTACTTAGGATTTGGGTTGATTGTATTATTTGAATTATGTGAAAGACGTGTATGCGATGTGACGAGTGCATACTCGGGCTTATATGTGACAATTGACAATTTTAGACTCTTAGGATTCTTTCATGTATTTATTTGACGTTGTTAGCACATGTTATATCTTTTATTTGCCAAGTTTACTCTCACATGCTTTATTTGAAGTTATTAGCACGTGCCATATATTTTACTTGTCAAGTTTACTCTTATATGCTTTATTTGAAGTTGTTTCCTCTTTTATTGTAATGTGATTAGAATTTGAAATTTCTATTTCATGGAAATACCTTCATTATTGAGTGTATTTTTAAGCAGTTAATTGAAGTTAAAGTTATTGAAAGCCATTAACCTATTTTGGTTGAAGTTGTCGTTTAATGGAGTATTGTTCACTGTTGAGTTATTTTTCCCCATTTTATTATGTTACCATTGAAATTTTTGTACACATTGTGGTTGAGCCATGAGATATGCGTTGTAGATATATTGGTTTTTTTTTTTAAAGGGTTGTGGCCAATGGGCACTTGTGGTACGAGTTGATACGTCGTATTGTTGTAATGTTAGCACATGTGATTTGTTGTGTGGATTGATTGTTGTTATGCGGGCACAAGGGTGACATCTCACTGTTGTTGATTGTGTAGAGTGATACAAGTGGCTATTTATGTGATATCAGGGTGGAGTGATAGGGGTGGATACGGTGTATTATTTGGGAGAAACGATAAGGGTGGATATTATGCGGAGTGATACGGGTGTCTATTGTGATTTATGGTCTGGGGGGTGGGAGCGATAAGGGTGACTATTATGATGTTGTTAATATGACGAGATAAGGGTGGCTATGTCAGGGATGGTATGTGATGGCCTGGGGCACAATGTTGATGATATTCGTGTGATGGTATGATTTTCCTTGTGTGTGTGTTATGCACCTTACGTGACTTGTTGTGTTGTTTCCAATGAGCTACTCGATGTATTTGATATTACTTGTTGACTTGGACTGTAACAGTACACTCGCACAAGCATACACCGTAGCATTCCGTTTACACCGCTTCAGGAGTATAAAACTTGACATCCATTGATCATGCCCATGTATACTTATATTATCTGCTTCCATTGTGATTGTGAGCATATGTGATCATGTCGGGCGGAATGAGATATTGGTATGTCAGTTATCCATGCGGTTGTGATTAGTAATGTGAGCACAATATGTCGTGAGCATACGACTTGTGATTTGAGACTCGTGACTTTCGTTTATATGATGAGGTATCTCAAAGAGATTTTATGGTGAAACTTGTATTAGAACGATTTGATTATTCAATTATCATTTGTTTTCCTTAAGGTCTCATTGGTACTTCAACGGTGTTCGGATTACTTTACTGTCTTGATTTGTACATCTTCACTACTCCATCGAGGTTAGTCTTGATACTTACTGGGTACCGATTGTGGTGTACTCATACTACACTTCTGCATATTTTTGTGCAGATCCAAGTATTAGATATATCGGACTCATGCAGAGTTAGCTTTTTTGACCGTGAAGATTCAAGGTAGAGTTGCTTGGTCATCGCAGTCCCTTGGAGTCCTTTTCCTTTTGATCGTTATGTTAACTCATTATCCAAACAGATTGTATCTTTTTTATTTTTGAGATATTCCTATGTATTCAGCTAGAGTTCGTGACTCTGTCTTACCTAGGCTTGGAAAGAGATTATCGCCGCATAGACTTGTATCACCTTTATTACGGCATTTCATATTAAACTCTGCTTTAAAATATCATGTTTAACTGTTATAAGTAATCGGCTTACCTAGTCTTAGAGACTAGGTGCCATCACGACGCCTAAGACAGGATTTTGGATCGTGACAATAGGTGACTGCCTCCATCAATTTAGTGTTGGTTGGAGATGGGACAAGATATTAAGAAAATTATCATACGGATTATTTGAGAGCACGTGACTTAAATATCTTTAGCATCGCACAAGTAATGACAAATGATTGTTATAGTATTTTATTGGTGAAAATTCTATTTACCTAATTTACCTTGAGAATCTATATTTGAGTTTGTGTTTATTGAGTAGATCAAGGAATTTAGTTCAGATGCATATGGTGTCTGAATATCATATGTACAACATTATCTTATGAGATAAAGACATACATTTCATGGAAAAGGAGAAAATGTCGTAGAATATTTTCTCACACTATGTGTGCAAATGTCAACCATAAGAGTTAACATAAGTTTTATCTCGACTTATTATTGTATTAGACCGTAAATTAAGTTCCCTCATGACTCTTATCGGGAAGCTTGTTTTGATTTTCGCTATCTTAGCATGCTACCAAATAATCATGAGAGATTTGGTTTGGCGAAGCATGATTAAAAAAGTAAATTGAATCAAGTTGATAGACTCGTAAGAAGAGAAATGTCATTGATGGAATCTCATTTCGTTTGTGTTTGTTGGTACAAGTTATTCCTTACGGTTATATTTGTGAACATAAGAAATTATGATACATGAGATCTAGGGGTGAATCAATGTGATCCAAATGATCTAGGGCATCGGACATACCTTTTGTGATCTACTTGAAGACTTTCATGACAACAACGAGCGGCTATATATTTCTAACAAATGTAAAGCAATTTGCTATCATATCATGATGGTCGTACGACTTATTAATCTAATATGAAATGATGCAAGAGAATTCAAAAACAGAATACGTTTTTCCTTATCTTTATGGAGCTTGAGCACTCCCTTATGTGTGAGTGGGAGATTGTAAAAAAATATTATTGATTCGGGTCCACCCAAAAGGGGGTGCTAGATGACCCCACAAGTCCATTAATAAGTTTTCATCCTAAATTCTACTTATAACCTATAAATACACCATAATGAGCGTATATAAAAGAGGTTTTTCTAATGTTTCACCTAAGAAACAAATATCGGTTAGGGTTCGATTCTCTGCATCTTAGAGAGAGATAATTAAGTTTTGGAAATAGGAAGTCCATCCGTCACGTGAGGATTTTCAACGGCCAATAATCGTCAGGTTGTTGTAGATGATTCGTTTCTGCTAAGGAAAAAATCTGTAAGTCTCCTAACTAGTTTATATTACAAATTTATTCATAATCTTCATAATCCTATAGATAAATAGGAATTTTTGTTAAAGAATTTTGAGAGTCAACATTGCTAATTATTGAATTTGACACATTATTAGCATAAGAACGTTAGACAAACCCCAGGGTTGAACGTTAGGCTTGTTAGGTGCACAGTCAGACGCTTGGGGGCATAAACCTCACAAAACCAAGCCTCACGTAAGAGCCTCAAGGCATTTTGATAGTGCCTGGCCCGAACGAGTCCCGAAGCGAGTCCCTAAAAAGCCTGATATAATATTGATTAGGTATATTTTTTTAGGAAAACATAAATGTTTTTGAGTGGTATAAGAACTTGAAATAAAATAGTAACTTTTCACCGGAAGTACTTTTTGAGCTATTTTATTGACAAAAATGATTTTAAATTGATTAGTCAATTACAAATAATTACTCTCCAAAAGCACTTTTCGAAATTACTTTTCAAAATAAGCAGATTTTAGAAACTTGACCAAACAAGCTACAAATTTCATTATGTTGCCCCTTGACTTTACTCAGACGTTATGTTCAAGGGTTGTAAGTGTCAATTAAGTGACGTTCAACAAGAAATTTTGGGGTATGTTCAACAAGAAAATAACCTGGCTGCATAAAAAATTAGCCCGCCCCTACTCACAAATGTTTTAATTAAAGCCAAGCCAAGTCAAGTCAAGTTAAGCTAAGCAAAGCAAAATCAAGTCAAGATAAGCCAAGCCGGGCGGGTAGATCGGGTAATTAATTTTAATTGGATAGGTATATATTGTAACTAATTTTCAAATAAGTAGAAAAGAATAATTATTTTAAGCTCAATGTCTATTTTTCTTAATTTGCTTAAATTTTTATTCCGGGATAGCTAGTACCGTGTCCTAATACAATTGCATAATTAATTTCTATTCATAGTGCTGATACAATAGCCTAAACGACCAAAGATCCTATCAATTGTCGAATATATAAAGTACAATTCCATGTATATAAAATTAAAGCATATGTGGCTTGATAATTTTGAGAGCATTCAATACTAACGCCTCTCGAGAAACTACCCATGTAGCACATAAACATTTATGTTTGAAAAAGAAGAACCGAAGGAATCTTCAAGTAGTACGACCTAAGGTTTGAAATAACAGGAGAGCTATAACTTGCATCAAAGGATTACAGCATGTTTAGCCAAACTTTTTTGGTCCAAAAGTTCGTTCTTTTTTTTTTGGGCCGAAAGCACCTTCTTCCAAAGCTAAGGTGTTTGGTCAAGCCCTTAGAAGAAAAAAAGTATTTTTGCATAAAAATAGAAATAGTTTTTTAGAAGCATGAAAAGGCAACTTCTTTGGAAAGCACTTTTAAAAACATTTTTTAAACGTTTGACCAAATTCTAATTGTTGCACAAAAGTGTTTTTCAAATTAAGTAGTCAAACACAAGCTGTTTCTCACCAGAGTAAATTTTTGAGAAGCACTTTTGATAAATCACTTCTCAAAATTAACTGATTTTCTCGAAATTTGGCCAAACAGGCTATTAGTTGGTTTTAGAAAGTCCGAAGATGAAATACAGGAAACCAACTACTATTGTTTTCACTTCTAGCAATCATTTATGACTGGAGAGCAGTGCATAAACCAAGAAAGGATGCAGCTCCGCGGACCACAAATTAGCCCCACAAATGTCATAACCACATTGATTTACCCTACTTTCTCTGGTCGTTTATTCCACTACGTATAGTACAATTTCAAATGTATTGCTATATCGCAGTGAAAAGAATCTATCAGCAGATTAAAGGCAGTTCAAAGACCTTTGCAGTTTGATCAGAAGTGCTAAAGGCAAGCGTTTGATGCTCCCTCATAGCAGCGATCAGTGAATTATGGTCAAAATTAGATGCACCATGTACGTAAGCAACTATGTCGAGCAAATTTGCAATACCGTTCCCTCAAAAACTTTCATCTGGCTTCAATTTTCCAGATCCGAGGGTGAGTTCAAAAGACTGCTATAAAATCCATATCTTCCCCTTTTTGGGAGGTTGGCATGGCATGGCAAGGCAAGCTCTCAACAAGCAACATTAATCCAGTGCGCCATATTAGGGAAACAGTTCTATAGTTCCATAGCGTTAACCTGCACACATTGCTCATCAGAAAAAATAATATGCTAGGTTAATATGAGCATACTAGTGACCTACAGGATATAACCAAACGAATAAAAAGAAGATGAAAAGATGGAAGAATGCATAATTTTTCAATTTAACAGTCATAAGAAAAGGAACTAAAGATGCCAACCGATACAAGGAACTTGATTTCATCCCTTCCGAGAAAGAGCTACACCTATAAACTTACAAAAAACAGAAAACACTTTGAAAAAGGAAAAAAGGAACGAGAAAAGTATATATGTAAGACAGAGTAAGGGGCTGCAGAGTAAGGGGCTGCAGAATTGGGGTTGTGCGGGTCAGAGGGATCATCTGCAGATTTAAGTATCTTCAATTTTTGTCAACATGAACTCAAGTCTTCATAAAGTTTTAACTCAACCCATATGTCTTGCCTTTTTATTGCTGCAAGAGGGACATCTGTATTCCTTGATACTTTGAGCCTTTGCAGGCGTTATTTTCACGCACTTGCCATGATACCACCTTTCACAAATATCACAGCCAATCCAGAACTCATCTGCATTGCCATTTGTTCCACAACTTCCACATAGAGTTTCTTCATGCTCGTCTTCATTCCCTTCATCCTCATCATCACTCTCCTCACGTAGCCTTTGATTTGCTTTAACTTGTTTTTCTCTCTGCAAGTAAGCAAGCAAGAACGTAATCTAAGTTATACATGGAAAAGGGTGATCCACAAATATAAATGATTGAATAGAGTAACCTTTGTGTTATTCTTTGATTTCTTTCCACTATCAACACTAGGTTTGTCCTTCAAAGGCTTCCTCCCTGTCACGACTTCAAAGACAGTTGGCAGATCATTTATCAGGGTAAACAGACGACTCCTGTTTAGCAAAAAAAACACCACCAAAAGAAATGACAGAAGATAGATTAGGGACTAGAAGTTTAGTTCATGAAAACAAAAGTAGATAGTTCGCACAATGTAAATAGTCAAGCCTGCTGAGAATGCAAACTACTCTCAGTCCAGGGAGGCTCGGTGAGATAAACCGTAACCAAGATAGCTTTACCATCATGAAGGAAAAGTTTTATCAGAATATACAAAAGAACAGGCTGCAAGGGGATTACTTGTGTACCAGCCACATTTTGGTATCAATGTGAACTGAAATACAGGACGATGCAAGTGATATTTTCGTAAATTGGCCGTAAAAGGAAAACTACTAAAGAAGATACGCGAATGTGTAATTTGGTTTATTATATCTTGCCACAAGGTGTACACTAAAAGAGATCCAAGCATGCAAATAGTAAAAAGTTGAAAGTAAAAAAGGAAATGAAAAGGAAATAAACCAACTAGAACAATTCTGAGACCTGAAGTTCAACCAGATACATGTAGCTTGTGTGACCCATTTAAAGAACTGAACAAAGAACTGGACATACATCACTACACTAATTTGGACTGCGAAGAAAGCTGATTGACTATAGAACATACTGGTGGCCCATTTGAGTGTGTAACCTTTTGAGAGGTAAAAGATGCTTATTGTGGGGCACATCCAAGAGAGGTGTAGCTCATATAAAATAAGTATACCAGACCCAGAAGCAAAAAGAAATAGTTAATGAGACCTATGCTTAGCATCAGACCACACTGCAGTAGACCATATAGTATTACAAGATCAGCCAAAGTACTCATTCAGAAAGCATTTGAATATTAAAATAAGCTAAACAAGATAAAGTTATTAGTAAATATTTTTATAGTGAAAGATTATATCACAAAGCCGTTGGCATGTTTGTTCATTAAAAGAGTTTACGCCCTAAATAACGAGACTATCTCCAGGGGGTTATTATAAAATTAACCATATCAAAGCTACGAGGGACTTGGGGACTTGGTGAAAATATCTGCAAGCTATATATTGACAATGATACAATGAGTCCTATGTATATAATATATATTCTATCCTATTACATATGGGACTAGGATATATTCTACTCCTACTACATATGGGAATAGAACGTATTCTACTCCTACTACTTACGAGATTACGACATATTTTACTCCTACTACATATAGAACTAGGACATATTTACACATAACTATCTAACACTCCCCCTCAAGTTGGTGCATACAAATTATGTGTATCGAGCTTGTTACATATGTAACTAATACGAGGATCAGTGAGCGCCTTGGTGATAATATCTGCAAGCTGGTCATTCGCCATACAAGGCCACTAGACTCCCCCTGAGCAACAAAACCAGGATGCCGAAAAGTCTCCAGAAAATTTTGAAAATAGTGAAACTACGCCTAATTCCACACTACAAAATATATTCTAAAACACCACCAGAAAATAGAAACTTTTTTTGAAAATTACTGATCATGCCGGAAAAATTGCACTTTCCACACTGGAAAAAATAAAAGTTGTCAGAATTTGATGTAATTTATGTGTAGGCTCGGAATCACTGGACGACTAAGTCGTCCCGAAGAAATTTTGTCAAAAAGTGACCAGAATGGCTCATACGTGCCGGAAAAGTTATTGTAGCTCGCCAGAACCCTAATTCTAGTGGCGCGTAGAGGCGCGTGACTTAGTGCCGGAGCGATTGACTGGGGTTTTATCACCTGACTTTTTCGAACAAGATGGTAGTGTTTGTTTTCACACAACACTTATCGATGAGGAGATAACGCAAATCAATCTTTAGTCGCCAACCGGAAAGACGCACGGACTGACATTTCTTCTAATCAGATGGGAACTGGAATTTCTAGGGTTTGGTCGCACAAGGGTTTCGGATCTGATGGTGGTACTGGTATATGCACAATACCACTATAGTAGTGATGAACCATGTGAACAAGACGAAGTTGCCGGAAAATTGCACAGCAATGAGATCTTTCTCACTGTATGTCGCTGTAATGACGCATAACGAAATTTTCTCACTGAAGATCTGATACCATGTGAGAATGCACGGGAGAAAAATCTGTATATTAACAATGATACAATGAGTCCTATTTATATAATACATATTCTACCCTACTACATATGAGACTAAGACATATTTACTCCTACTACATATGGGACTAGGATATATTCTACTCCTACTACTTATGGGACTACGACATATTCTACTCCTACTACATATAGGACTAGGACATATTTACACATAACTATCTACTTTCTGATGGTGAAGGAAGAAATTATGACTTGCTTAGGCCGAGTAAGCAACTGAAGAAATTTCGTATACAGGTTTTCAGTATTAGAAAGGTCTGGGTATAAAATAAAAGTTTCGGCTATCATAATGTATGTAGCATCTGATATTGGAAACAGCAAGAGAAGGAAACATTGAAATTCAAGTGGACTTGGAATTATGAAGGCCCGATCTAGTAACAGTTTTCAAATATAAAGGCAAAATGTCAAAGTTTTTCTTAGTTACGGGAAAAAGGAAAACACTAGGGGTAGCTCTGGACATAACACCAAAATACTGCCAGACATTTCTTCCCGGTGCTAGTGTGCTAAAAACAATACGTTTATGCATGTGAGGCCTATTTTTCTTTTTCTTATAACCGAACAATGTTATTAAAAGTGAAAAGCACAAAAAAAAACAAGTATCTTAGGCCTTGCTGCGCAAAACGAGAAGTAAAGCACATGTTTCTTTGAAGTAAAGCGCACAATTTACAAATTAAAATATACAAAACATATATGAATTTAATACTACATATCCTTATTGAAAAATATAAACATAATACTATAATAATCGACTTATAATTAAAATAACTAATTTCAACATGCTATATACAATAGTGCCAATATTAATCAAACTGAAAGTTGAGAACTAAAGAACTGGCAACTTTGTGTTTGGATTACTTTGTGAGTTATTGGTCGAAGTCACACTTCATCGCTTTAAGCGACGGACTGATGACTTTTAATAAAACTGCCCGTCGAGGTAACTTTTCGTTTGGCCAGTGTTGTCAAAGGAGAGCTTAAAGCGAGGTTCAAAACACGTTGAGCGCTTCGCCTCGCTTTGCGGGCGCTTCAGCGTCCCATCAAGGCTCCAAGACATACTTTTCCTTGCTAGTGAGTGTAATCCTGAAAAGGCGACACTGAACGATTGATATTTCACTTTATCGTAATGTTTTTTAATTTTTTGTCCATATATTTGTTATCCATGCTTATAATTATTGCCTTGGACTACATATACATATTTTTACTTTTTCTCCACTTGCGCCTTTTTTCATTAAAGCCACGCTTTATTTGTGCTTTGCGCTTAAAGCCCCAACCAACCTTAGAGCTTTTCTGCATTTTTTGCCTTTGATAACCCTGTATCTGGCTACTTTGTGTTTGGATTACTTTGTGAGTTATTGGTTGAAGTCACACTTCATCGCTTTAAGCGATAGACCGATCACTTTTAATAGCACTGCCCGTCGAAGTAACTTTTCGCGAAAAAGTAATAATACACTCTACAATCTCAGGACACCCTTTTAATTTCCTTATATCATACACAGCACCCCTAATACTGTACTGCACTAAACAAAAGTGGTAGATAATAAATACATTCTCTCCTCTTTCTCAAAGACTTCAAATTTAAAAACTGACAATGCAAGAGGTGTGTATGTGTGCGCGCGTGTGTGTAAGGGGGGGGGGGGGGGGGGGGGGGGGGGGGTTTTTTTCCATCACCA